>PNEQ01002007.1:21796-50352 GCA_003012365.1 Medauroidea extradentata | reverse complement strand
TATATTTACTCAACGATACAAGTATGCAAGACCTTATAAAAACTTTGAATATATTGCACCTAAACTGTATAACATTTTACCTATGAGTCTTCGACAACTATCTTGTGAAGTTCTTAAGAAGAGATTAAAAAGTTTCTTATTGTTAAATCCTATATATACACTTGAAGAATTTTTTGAACTAAATATAACTAAATTGTAATTTTTGTTTTGTATTCATTATTACTTTCTATGTGATGTATGTATGTTTTGACGTGATTATACAGCTGTACTGCTCTTCTAATCTGAATAAAAATAAACTAAACTAAACTATTGTGATCTTGCCCCCCTCCTTTTTACAGTATATAAGATGGGCGTTCTTGAAGCTAATTACGACTGTTTGTCAAACTAAAGGAAGGAGAGAAATGAGAGAGTGCTTTTCTGTCAATTTTATTTAGTTATTCACAAAAAGAAATAGGGCTTTTTCAACTTAAGTTTTAATAGAAATTCAATATTTTAATTTGGTAAATTGTTTTTGTCAACCTTCATTTGC
The DNA here is from genome assembly GCA_003012365.1 of Medauroidea extradentata. NCBI lineage: Eukaryota > Metazoa > Arthropoda > Insecta > Phasmatodea > Phasmatidae > Medauroidea > Medauroidea extradentata. The sequence goes on along the minus strand of PNEQ01002007.1, from coordinate 49,823 downwards.
CGTCCCTCGCAATTCTGCGCTTTGGGTGACCGGACCGCCCCTTCCTCCCCCCCCCCCCTTCAACACTCGCAGTTGGTATACATTAGGTAAGTGTCATGCCATTTAACATTACTAAACATGTTTCGTAAGTAATTGTATGTGTGCTGTACAATGTACACATCGCATATTCGTATAATTTCGGAAATATTGCGTATTACATCTCGGCTATATACCATGTCAATTGCTACTTGTAATACGTATTTTTATACCTTCGAAAGTTCGGTAATGTATTTATGAAAATTCATTAGGGTAGGGTAGGTCGGCCAAAACGTCAAGTTGTTGATGTTTGAAATTATACTCCCATGGTAAGTTTATCGGTGTTCCCAATTTCAACTGATGGATCCGCAGTCAACTACGAAAACTTATATCTCTATGTACAAAGCACGGTCGTAGAAGAACCATGGAGGTATTAGACTAATACCTCCATGAGAAGAACAGGTCTGGACCATGGAGGTATTTGTCTATGGAGTGGAAGCCTTTGAGCAAATTTGAAGCCGGCCAACAGACGACGTTTAAAGACAAGGATAGAGCTAGTGGTGGCAAAAACATGTAAATATAGCATTGAGCTGAATGAAAATGTTTTAGTGTTTTGTTAACTATACATTATGGTGAAAGTTTGTGCAGCTCTTGGCCTTACAAACAGATTCGATCGTTGCGGAGGATTATCTTTGTACAGGTAAGAAACTTTTATTTATATTCATCAAGTTTATAAAGTTCATACACACAGCGAGAGCTAATTCGGTTTTTTTATATTTCTGAAGCAATTGTAAACTGTTGTGTACGATGCAAATAGAGAATTTGCGCGAATTTCTGTAAAAAAATTACATAATTACATTGCTTTCTGCTATTGTTTTGCCACCCAAAATATGGCGACTCATGAAAAATTACGTCCTGCGCATGCGCAGTTGGAAAATGTTCAAAAATAATCGGCTTCACACGATTACCATTTAAATGTACGGCAGATGCCACTCCATAGACTAATACCTCCATGGTCTGGACACTCGCCTATCTAACAATACATTTTGTTTGACCCCTTTGTTGTTTGGCTGTAGTTCGTCAAGTTACCGAGAATGTCGTACTTTTTGGCGCTGTTTTCCGGGCGGTCGGACTCAAACTCCGTCCTCTTTTTTCCATTATTAAATTTATAAATTAAATAAAGATTGCTGGTGCCTTTTCTTAAATTTGTGAGCGAAGAAAATATTTCATAAATAGATAAAAAAATAAGTTCTGATAAATTGTCTATCTTAGTGAGAAGGAAGTGGGCGGAGATTGAGTCCGACCGCCCTAACATCAGCGCCAATAAAACACAATATTCTCGGTAACTTGGTGAACTACAGCCAAACAACAAGGGGGTCAAATATCCAGGCGAGTGTCCAGACCTGTACTTCTACGACCGTGGTACAAAGGAGTTCACTGACTGAAAGGAAGAATGATTAACTGACTGACTGACATCAAACTGCAGCCCAAACCGCTGGGCCAAGAAACGTGAAATTTTTTGTGTGGGTTCCCTTCCATAGAAGCACTTACGAGGAAATTTTCGAATTTCGACCTCTAGGGAGATGAAAACACCTGAAAGTGTTTTTAATTAATAATTGACATATATTGAACCCTTTGAGATACAGAGTTGCTTTTCTTTTTAAAATGATGCTCATGTGAGTACCCAGAAAAAGTATTTCTAGGACTTTCAAAAAGGAGAAACAAGGAGAGGAGGTACGTATCGTCTGTACAGCTCGAATCAAATGGGCTATCGTGATTTTTACCTCCATTTCGTACGTTTACAAATATCTAAGATAAGACACAAAAACGTTTCGAATATCTGAAATGTGTTTTCGATTATTCTACCGTAGCTATAAATACAATTTCAGGATTTTCCGACTGAAAATGTGTGAAAATAGGGGAGAAATGTGTTTTCGATTTATTATCGATATATACCCATCCCACTGAACGTTTAGAATATGGAACATCGACGCAGCTCGGTATCAGTCGCCATATTGAATTTATTTTATTTTTTTCTCTTATGAAATTCTGAGAAAAATAATGTGAAATTTGTTACTACAATATCAATTTTATTTACCTTGCGCTACAATAAAAGCACCGCTACCGCAGTTGGATTTTTAACGTATATTTAAGTCGTAATCAGTCGAGCAATGTTTTATATGCTTACCTAAATACCTGAAATAAATTTTTTTGATTTTTCGAAATACGACGCATAAGGGGGTGAGAAGTGATGAAAAGGGGTCAAATGGGTTTTCAATTAATCGTCTATACATCTCGAACTGAATGGGCTTTCGTCTGAAACAGTTGTATGGCAGGAACAGACTTAGGACAGTGTTTCGCCAGCTGCAGAGTAAGCCCAACCTGCAACCATGGGCCTCACCAGGAATTATTTCAGGGGGGGGGGGGCAAAGATTAAGAAATTTAAGTTTAGCTACTATAAAACTAATCTGTTATAAGCAAAAACTTATACTTTTAGCAGCGTCTGACGACATAGACTATTGTTTTGCAGCATTTGACGCAAATTAAGACCTTTTCACAGTGCCTGACACAATTAGTGACCTTTTATTGTAGGGGTCTCCAAGTTCCAGGGGGGGCCTCTGCTCCCTTGCCCCCCCCCCCCCCCCCCCCCCCGTGACGCCAAGCCTGCAACTTGGTTTTCCTAACACTTGATAGCCAAGCTACTAATCTGGCTTACAAAGAGGTCCTTCAGTTGAAGTAAATACTCACTCACTGTTACAAGTAGTACACGCCGGCAATGCTGCACGGGCGGGCGCCCAACTTATAGCATAAAAACTATGCTGTTATAAACCATCTAATGCGATGAAATTTTGAAAAGTTTTGCGTAAACATAGAGGGGTGGAAGCGCTTTCGGGCTGAAGGCCACTTGACCTTGTGTCGGCCATGTTTTCCATCATCAAAGTAAAGGGGCGTGGCAGGGTATTGGTTAGGAATTATTACATTTATGTACCGATAATAATAGAAAAACAAAGCTTACGATGCGTTGTATTTGTGTATATGGCATGTGAAGCATATAAATAAATCTGTCTACTGTATAATATTTTAGGAACAAGATCTAATCCTAAATACAGGAAGCACATAATTGGCGAAAATGTGTAGGTTGCGAGGTAACTAGCACACAATCCAAATATATACATTTTAAAAACTTTAAAGTAAACATATGCGGGCATAAAATATACATGTTATGATTTCAGTTGTGTGTTATTATTATTACCTCAGTTTTGTATACAATATACTGTGTAAAACTTTATAAGTTAAGGTTATGTTTATAGGACTCCTGATCAATGTAAATTATAAAACATCTGAACATATGCAAATATGCCTGTATTTATGTATACGCAATAAAAATTAATATTATAACATATTCTTATTACTACAAGAACCATGCATATAACATGTCAACTATATCAACAGTCAACAACCTTGCTACCCACCCTAACCTAATTTAAGAGACTCAAACTTATATAAATAAATAAATAAATAAATAAAGAAATATATATATATATATATTCGCGAGATCCTTACCTGCCTCTCTAGGCTACCATTTCCAAACCCCTCCTGAACCTTCCAACTCCTAACAGTTGCTAAATCAATCTGTAAAATATTCCTGGACAAGACTGCCGAGCAATGACACCCGCTCCTGCTAGTAGCTGAGAGCGCCCGCCAAAACTATTCACTTGGCTGCTTTACGCATGTTGTGTTGAAGCCCTTGGAGATGTTAACATAATTGGATTTGCTGAAATGGCATAAATAAACTTAAATAGGGAAATTAATTTAACTGTGCCTTCCGCTCCGGTTGGCTTGTTCAGCTGTCTCTCTAAGTCCGAGCTGCCACTGTTTATTATTCTAACACACGTAGAACATTTGGATGTAACACATTAATTACTATTCTTATTTTAAGTATAAAAAGTTGTTGATGTGTTGCGCAGTCTTTGTGGTTGTCAGGTAGTCGGTCTGGGCCGCTCTCAGCGGTCCAGCGTCATTGAACAATTATGAAGCACTTTACCTAATAAATTTGTTTGCCCTACTTGTGGGTGCTCAATAATTCCCTAAAAATATGGAGACTACCTCCTCATTATTACTTTGCCCTAGTAACTCCCGCACTGTCTGTTTCAGGCGACATTCGTTCCAGCATTTGTGCACGTCGTGATCAGCGACGGCATAATGCTTGTTGTAACGACCAATGTCCCTTGTTTAGCTGGTGTTGGAGTGTGTTGCGGTGATGTTACTTGGTTGATTTACTTTAACTATTGGCACTTTCTTTTGTGTTCGTTGCTAACCACGTAGCCACATTAACTTGAGCGCTCAGTCGGTCCCAACAGTACCGGGCGCATGCAGGGTGCCTTCCTAATGCTGTGGATCATTGTCGTGAATACTGCCCGTGTCGATGGTGTGTGTTGACGAACGGTCGCGATGTACGCATGGACTGTTGAGCACATGTCAGCATCATTCTCTTTGGTAGCATATTCCTTTCTTGGCCATACCATACCATCATGTAGTATGCCTTTTCCTTCACCTCACAGTAATGAAATTCTACACGATTCAGTAAAAGTTATGTTTCTTTAATATTTGATTTGAATTGTATTGGTGGTAAACTAAAAAGTTCGGTACCTTTTATCCTGTCTCACTGCAGCTACCCATAATATAATAATACAATTTATCTAAACTGCGTAAGCAAGGTCTATAGAAGTTGTAATATGATAAATCTTTTATTTTATTGCTGTAGTTAGTGTGTACAGCCAAACACTGAGATAGGCATATGTTGTGGACTGCAGCAATTTATTGCATATTTCATGTCGGCGAAGGTACGAATGTTATCTAGTGATACATTAATCAGGCGTAGTTTTAACGGAATTGACATTAACATGACAAACTAATACCACTGTGATATTACTGTATTCTATGTCTTGTAGATCGACCACTTTGGTCTAACTGTTTTAAGATTGTTATTTAACTTAAAAAGCTATGCTGTATTTTATTGAATAAAAGCCAAATAGTCTTGGTATTAATTATACTATATCACAATTTTATCCACTATAAATACTATAAGTTATAGTAATTGAGGAAAACTGAGTTATTATAAACTACTGTAGAGTAGTGAAATGGATACATTCTTCAAACCAAATCGTTTGGACGTTAATCCCGACTTGCCCACGGCAGGGAAGGAGTTCTACCATTGGCTTGCAACATTTGAAAATTTCATGGATTACTCCGAAAAACAACTGAAAGAGGAACACAAATGAAAGGTGATGACAAATTTTCTCTCTTACTACGTATTCGAACTTGTAAATGGATGTACTACTTATCGAGAAGCCATAAATGTTCTAAAGTCTATTTATTACAAAAAAAGTACCATTTTTGCACGACTTTTACTCGCCGATCGTTAACAACAGTCTGGGGAGAGCATTGATCAACACATTCAATCACTAAAAATGTTGAGTAAGGATTGTAATTACATAGCTGTTTCTGCCACAGAGCATATAAATGAGTGCATTCGTGATACTTTTATAAATGGAATATTGTCGCCTCATATACGGCAACATTTACTTGAAGCTGAAACTCTAGATTTAGAAGAGACTGTCAAACAAGAGCTGACTCTTGAAACTGCCCAAAGTAATGTTGAAAGTTATTCTTCTTCGAATTTTTTCTGTGGTAGTACCGACTCTAACTTTGAAAACACTACTACTTCATATAAAGTTACACTTCCTGTTATAGATGAACCTATTTTTGATGTATGCGCTAGTATTAAACGATTAAGTCGTAATGCTTAATGTTTCTTCTATGGTCGTAACTGTCATCCTCGTGAATCCTGTCCTGCCCGAGATAAAGATTGCTCTAAATGCGGCATCAGAGGTCATTTTGCTCTCGTATGTAGATCTAAAACAAATAAGTCAAAACAAATATCTGCGAATATTATAGCTTCTTTAATCAAAGATGAGTGTTTTTTACCTCAATTACACAATACTGTTATTACTGCTAAAGTAAATGAACACAATGCTCATTGTCTACTAGACACAGGAAGCTCGCACAGTTTTATCGACCTTCGTTACGCTAGGAAGATTGGAGCCACTATTCTTCCTGACACTATTCAAGTATTCATAGTGTCTATGTCATTGACCAGAAAAGTGGAAGGGTGTATTACAGTTGAGCTACAGATTGATGAACATAATTATCCTAATCTCAAATTACCTGTCCTCAGTGATCTTTATTCTGACATTTTGATAGGACATGATGTACTTCGAGAGCATTCGAAAATTCTTGTGACTTTTGGGGGGACAAGGTCTCCTCTAGTTGTATGTTCTTCTATTTCAGCTCATGTCGAACCTCCACAACTTTTTAGTCATCTTAGTCCTAACTGTTGACCTATTGCTTCCAAATCACGACACTATTGTGAATCTGATAAGAAGTTTATTGAAAGGGAAACTACCCGTTTACTACGTGAAGGCATTATAGAACCTAGTAATTCTCCTTGGAGAGCTCAAGTGTTAGTAGTAGGAGATGATCGTCAAAAACAAAGACTTGTTGATTATTCCCAAACTATAAACAGATATACTTTGCTCGACGCTTATCCTCTACCTAATATAAATGACTTAGTACGGAGGGCGGCAAACTACAAATATTTTAGTACTATTGACCTGAAACATGCTTATCAACAGATACCCATTCGAGAAGAAGAAAAAATGTACACAGCCTTTGAGGTCATGGGTCGACTTTTTCAATTTCCACGCATGCCTTTTAGGGTCATGAACGGAGTCACCTGTTTCCAGCGAGAAATAGACAGGATGATATCAGAAGAGGAACTATCTGGAGTGGCTGCTTATCTTGATGATCTGACAGTCGGGGGACATTCAAAAGACGATAATGATCTAAATCTCCACAAACTAATAGCCGCTCTTAAGAAACAAGGTTTAATTATAAATGAAAGTAAATGCACGTTCAACCTGACGACTATTAAATTACTTGGACATTTAGTATCACATAACACTATTAAACCTGATCCGTCTAGATTTGCTCCATTACTGTGCATGTCAATACCTTCTAATTCCTCAACTTTAAAAAGAGCTCTCGGATTTTTTGCTCATTATTCTAAGTGGACACCTCGTTTTTCGGATGAGATAAGAAGGCTGAATTAACGTCATTATTTTCCACTGGATAAAAATGCTATTTATGATTTCGAGAGATTAAAAAAGATATAGCAAATTCTGTAGTAAACACCATAAACGGATCTTCACCACTGGTAGTTGAGACAGATGCTTTCGACGTGGCTCTTGCGGCTACGCTAAGTGAAGTAGGTCGGCCTGTAGCATTTTTTTCGAAAACGTTGGGAAATTCAGAAAAAGGACATTCTGCGATTGAAAAGGAAGCCGCCGCTATAGTTGAATCTTTGAAGAACTGGAGAGCTTTTTTACTGGGAAAACATTTTCAATTAATTACCGACCAAGAAGCACTCTCTTTCATTTTTAACAAGAAGCATGCTAGCAAAATTAAAAACGAGATGATAATACATTGGTGTTTAGAATTGGCTCCCTTTTCATACAATATTATCTATCGTCCAGGATAAGAAAATGTTTCTGCTGATACACTCTCTCGGATATGTAATGCCATTTCCAGAGCTAAACTATTTGAGATCCTTAAATCTTTGTGCCACCCTGGCATTACTCGAATGTATCATTGGTTAAGAAGTAAAAAATCTAGCTTATTCATTGGAAGATGTTCGAAACCTTACAAACAATTGTTCAATATGCTCACAAGTTAAATCTCGATTTGTTAGGACTACCAGCGCTCTTGTAAAAGCTACTTCTCCAATTGAACGTCTTAATTTAGATTTTAAGGGACCTTTATCTTCCAGATCTAAGAATATCTATATCCTTACCATTATTGATGAATACATTTTCCGTTTGCCTATCCTTGTAATGATGTGTCTGCTTCTACTGTAATCCATTGTCTGAAAGATCTATTTTATACTTTTGGAACCCCTTCCTTTATACACCATGATAGAGGCGCAGCTTTCATGTTTCAAGATTTAAAAACCTTTCTCTTAGCAAATAACATTGCTACTAGTAGGACGACTCCATACAATCCGCAAGGAAACAGATAAGTGGAACGTCTAAATGGTTCTTTGTGGAAAACTGTGAATCTAGCTCTCCATGATCGTGAACTCCATATTGAAGAGTGGGAAGAAGTACTTCAGGAATCTCTCCATTCTATGCGATCCCTACTGTGTACCTCCACTAACTACTCCTCACGGGCATTTTTTTACGTAACCTCGACGCACTTCTAGGGGAACTTCTCTACCTAGGTGGCCAACACCACATGGTAAAGTGTTGGTGAAGCGAAATGTACGTTCCAGTAAGTATGAGGATATGGTAGATGAAACTGAGTTGTTGGAAGTTAACCCTCAATATGCACTGATCCGTCGAAATGATGGTATTGAAACTAATGTTTCATTGCGGCATTTGGCTGGCTCCTTCTGGCAACTCTCAGGATTGTTCACTAGATTCGGATTCTTTCTACTCTCAAGAAGAGAATATTGATGTGTGATCTCCTGTTTCCGTTTCTCCAGATACCTTACAAGAAAATCGATCGACTTCTCCCGAAAGAAATATAGAAAATATAGAAGTGGATACTCAGTAGGACCTACCGCCTCTAGGAGAATCTCTTGCAGAGGATTCCAGACCTCGACATACTATACAACCATCTCTATATCTAAAGGACTACGTTACATATTAACTTTGATCTATATTTGATTTATTTAAATGAGGGGAAAATGTGATATTACTGTATTCTATGTCTTGTAGAACGACCTCTTTGGTCTCACTGTTTTAAGATTGTTATTTAGCATAAAAAGCTATGCTGTATTTTATTGAGTAAAAGCCAAATAGTCTTGGTATTAATTATACAACATTCAATATCCCAAACTATATCACACAATTCTCGCTAAATCTACATTACAACATGCTTCAGCTGACAAAGCCCTAAGTTTACTATACATCTTGTTGAATGTGACCAACACTTAGCGGCTGCCATTGGATAAAGGGGTTTATGGGTAGAACACTAACAGAAATGTTAACAGAAAAATAGAGCATGTTCTATTATTTTTCTGGGAAAGTTTTAAGGGCTGATTTGACAATGTCCGGTTATCATGCGATAAAATTTTAAGTGGTTGTTAGCAGTGTTTTGTGTTTCTCGAGTTATGGTTAGCTTAAAACTGTTGTTTAACTAGTAGTGACCAATGGTTAATTTAAACACAAGAAGAACTTCTGGTTACTGAGTTAACCGGAACATTTAACAAATATTGTAGATTATGTTGTAAGCAATAAAACATAACCCTTGTGATGAAAACATGATTATGTGTTACAAAATCAGAAAAATTAATTGAATGTGAAGTTATACTAACCAAGTCTTCATTACTTGCATTTGTATTGGGTAATAGTATCATTCGAAATGAATGTGACACTGCCAATACAGAAATTGTTTCACAACTAAGGTTATGGCAAAACTATTTTTTTAAAGATGATGGATGCTAACAAAATTCAATATTGGAATTCCCAAACAGAAAAATTTCCTGCCGATAGAAGATAACATTTATCAATACATTTTATCTGTACAAAAATATTAACTTACGTACAGTATTATTTCGAGAAACATGTTTCATGACGTGACAATGTTAATAAGCCTATTTACCTTGGTCTATAAAATAAAATGTATGTTGCTATTATTTTCTGTTTCTGTTTTAAATGTTGAGAGGAAGTCTGACGCGGGGCGTTCCACAACTCTCTCTCTCTAAGTACGTCGTGCCCATCACGCCACCTGATACAGAACGGGCCGGGGCGGCCATACCGCTACTGCATATGGGAATACACCCGACCATGTGCGCGCACGAGGTAGCGGCGCCGAGACGCCGCCCCCGCGATGTCGAGAGTAGCCAGTATGTGCATCGGCCTCTCAGGACTGCCATTTATTGGTAGGAAAGTGCCTCCCATCGCCTCTATACCGGACCGACCGATACGAAACCCCGAAGGTCACCGCAAGGTGGTCCAGGGGGTGACCTGGCTGCCTTCACCCTATGTGACCGTACGGTACCGAGCACGACACTTTGCGTAGCAGAACAAATCCAATTGAGGACGGGACAATTCACATGCGAACAGTGCAGGGTTGAAGAAGGGACGGCGCGACTGGCGAAACAACTGGCCGAAAAAACGTGTCACGCAGTACAGGAGAAAATGTGCGACTTTCCGAACTGTGAACCACCACGTGGGGAGAGAACACCGTGCCGCGAGTGTCAACGACAGTGTCAGATCAGCTGCATGACCACGGAGTAATGGGGACTTTTCCGCAGAGGGTATTACCAGTGCAGAGATTGTATCGAGAACATCACAGCAGAGCGAACCAGTGCGGAGAACGGAAGTGGGACCGTGTTGCCACCGGTGACACCGAACGTACTGCAATTATCACGACCAAGGTCGATCAACAGCACCATTCCTGTGACTACCCTGGAACAACCAGCCGCCGTGTGTCATTACACCAGGACACGGGCGAAATTTCAAACCCTACCAATCTTCGCGGGACGGGGAACTGAAGACACCCGAGCTTTTGTCAAGGTGTACGTCGAGCGTCTACAGCGCTACGGCGTAGCCGAACAAAAGTGGCCAAGCCTTGTCGGGGCAAAGCTGGAAGGAGCTGCACGATCGTGGTGGCAGACAGTGACTGACTACAATATGACGTGGGAACAGTTTGTGACCAAGTTCTCAACCAGCTACGCCAACACACTAACTGCGCTTCAGACACAGCTCAACCTCTTTACAGAACAACAACGACCACACGAAGACCTAGAGACGTTCATCCGCCGCAAGATAAATCTGGTAACGTCGTTCTACCCCGATGACGTCACCGCGGATGTGCTGGAAGCAGTCCAGCAGATGGTGCAGCCAGAGTACCGCCCCGCACTCCGACCAGCCATACATCATGACCTAGAGAGCTTCATACGAGTCGCTGCAGGAGTTGCACATGACATGGCCGAAACCAATCAGCACCCACATACTACCAACCCCGCATACAGGCGTGACGTACGCAGAATGGAAGCCCCGCCGGAGAGGACGGGGATGGCAAAAACACCGCACAGCCCAGCGGTAAACACACACCAGGGCAACGCCGGCAACTCCACTACGTCAAACTCGGGAGCTACCAACCCATCACAGCGACCACCTCCAAACAGGCCCTGTCAGTTCTGCCCAGGCAGGCAATACCCCTGGCACGCGGAGTGCCCCCGCCTAAGGGAAAACAATGCGAGAAACGACCACTCGGGGTAGGGAAACCCCCACCCATAACTCACGACAGACGGAACTCACCAGAAAACCAGGCAAGTAACAATAGTAACCAACCTAAAAACACCAGTAAAATAGAACCACAGTTAGGTCAAATTTTTCATCCCTGTCAAAATTACGACAATTTACTACGCATCGCAGTAACAGTGAACGGTCAAGAGACAGTCGCCTCAATTGATACGGCCACCTCACATAATTTCATTAAGTAGAGTTTTTCAGCTTTCAGCAATTTGCAAACGTGTGAACACTCAGTGCAGCTCGCCACGCAAGACGCGACCGGCTACGTGGGGAGAATAGCAAATGTAAACATTATCGTTCGCGACGACTTATCAACGGTACCGGTGCTTGTTGTGAGAGAGTTGCGTGAAAACGTAATACTTGGAGTGCCGTGGCTGATCGATCAACAAGCTGTCATTGAGCTATCTCGCAACCGTGTGCATTTCGGGAAACAACAATGCAAAACGGCATATCATCTTGGATATCACCAAACAGTAGTAACACCACCTGTGAACCTCAGCGACTTCGATCGCACCGTTCCGCTGGAACACCAGGCCGTAGTACAAAGCATCCTCGACAAACGGAGGGAGGTATTCGCCGCAGGTGACTCGCGGCATCGCACTTCCATCGCCGTGCATCGGTTACCAACCGTGCACGACGACCCAGTCTACACGCCACCCAGAGACTACCAGCAGCCGCAGCATCGCATCATCGAGGAACAGGTTAGTGAAATGTTAGCTGACGATGTAATAGAACCTTCTGAGAGTAACTATAATACTGCTATTACCTTAGCCCCTAAAAAAGATGGAACTTGGCGTTTCTGCGTAGATCTGAGACCTGTCAATCAAATCACTAAATCATAAGCACCACCAGTTATTAACGTAAACAGTGCCCTCAGCTTATTAGGTTCCACAAAAGTATTGTCCTCGTTCGACCTTAGATCGGGATACTGGCAAGTTCCTGTGCTGCCAGCTGATCATGCGAAGACCGCTTTCACTACCTCAAACGGTAATAGATACCAGTTTTGTGCAATGCCGTTCGGCCTAAAGTACGCACCCGCTACCTTCCAGGCTATGATGGTACACGTCCTGGATGGATTTATTGGAAGGTTTGCTACCGCGTACTTAAACGACGTAGTCATTTGGTCAAACAGCTGGGAAGAGCACATACACTATCTGGACCTAGTATTAGAACGTTTCGCAGTTGCTAACCTCACATGTGCAAATCACAAGTGTCACCTAGGTAAAACCGAACTTGACTTCTTAGGACACATAGTAAACGAACAAGGCAACCAGCCTAGTGATGAACATCTGCGCCTGATAGATGACTGGCCGATGCCGGTCACCCGGAAACAACTTAGGAAGTTTTTCGGACTTATAAACTGGCTCAGACAATATATAGAAAATTTTGCAACAATCACGGCACCACTTACAGAACTACTATCAACACAGCAGAAATACCGTTGGACGGAAGCCGCAGAAAACGCATTCAAAGCCATAAAAAAACAGTATCATTCATGTCGCCAACTTTCCCGTTACGACCCCACACGCCACTTGTACGTGCAGACTGATGCGAGCCAGGACGGCATTGACACGGTTGTGTACCAGTTAGATGACATGGGCAAACGTTGCATCATTGACTACGGCAGTGCGAAACTACTGACGGTCGAACGCCGATACGATGTAAACGAACGTGAGTGTTTGGCAATCACGTGGGCGTTTAAGAAATACAGACACTATCTGGAATACCAACGGTTCACATTAAGAACGGATAATCGCAGTCTAGTATGGCTCAACCAGATGCGTGAATATCGCAGCAAACTCACCAGGTGGTCCATGTTAATCCAAGGTTTCGACTTTGCCGTGGAACATTTTCCGGGCAAAGAAAACGAGCTCGCGGACGCACTGTCACGTGCACCAGGAGCGGAAGTGTGCACGAACGACCCGGACGAATGGGAGGACATGTTACCCCCACAGAACACAGTGACATTCAGTGACGAACACCAGATCCCTAGACTCAATCAGTTAAGCATGAAGAACGATTCCAGCGAGCAATTAAGTGCAGAACAACTGTACGTGCAGGTACACAACCTTGCAAGACACTGATGTTTTCACGCAAGAACGCGTAAGTGCATGCGGTGAACGAGCGCTGTATAACTACAGGGTGGTTGATGACACGTTAGAGACATTGCCTTGCGGAAAGGGGAGGAAATGGAAGTTTTACATGCCTGAGGCAGCTCGACAGCGCCTAATTAGATATGCACACGCCGATCATCTGGTCGGACACCCGGGCGCGGAACAAACGTGCAGAAACATCGCACGGCAATACCATTGGCCCGGAAAAGGGAGTGACATGCGCCTGTTTGTACGTAACTGCAAAATCTGTAACACATTCAAATCCCGTCGCCCAGACGGCCAACAGCAACAACAACCAAGGTTACCCACTGAGCCGTTTGATACCGTCGCCCTAGATCTAATGGGCCCCTACCCGCGCAGCATGCAAGGGAAACGTTTTATCATAGTGGTCACGGACTTATTCTCACGTTGGGTGGAAGCGTACGCTGTGAGTTGCGCATGCACCCATGTAATAGCACGAGCCCTGGAAACAGAATTTTTCCCACGTTGGGGTTTCCCCAGAGTGCTGCTGTCGGACAATGGGACGCAATTCACCGGACAACGATGGAGAAGCGCATGCGAAAAATAAAAGGTGCAACATTTCACAACAGCCGTCTATCACCCTAGGGCTAACCCAACGGAGAGAAGGAACCAGGAACTTAAGGTGCAACTGCGCATGCGTGTAGGTGACGACCGCACCAGTTGGCCTCAGCACCTACCGGCCGCCCTATTTTGCCTACGCACACGCACGAACGAGACAACAGGCATGTCACCAGCCGAGGTACTCCAAGGGAAGAACCAGGCACGACCGGGAGAAATGAGCTGCCCGAGGGTCGAACCAGAGACCGAGGGGGACCGCAGCCAGGCGAGACGTGAAATGCTGCGTGAGGCGAGGAAAAACCAGGAAAACTATGTAAACAGATGCACACCCACCACTACGCGCCAACCGCAGGACTTACATCCGGGCGATGACGTGTATGTTAAGGAGCACCCCCAATCCGCCGCAAATAAAAACTTCTGTGCTGGCCTAGCGGCCAAATGGAGCGGACCTCATCGTATCATGATCAAGCTAGGAAACAGCGTCTACATCGTGCGCACTGGAGCTAGATGCATGCAGAAGGTTCACCGTGATGAGCTCCGACTCACCGACGGAGGAATCGCACCCGAGAAGATACAACCGGAAATGAACGAAGACGTGAGTACTTCGCTGCCCTCACCGGAGCCGGCAAACAGATCCTGAAGGCACGACGACGGAGCGATGTGCAAGAGCGTGACAGAACGCAGAGCAAACAGCTGAGCGCCATGGAGCCTGACACGCGCGCAACAAGGGCACGAAGCCCAGTTGTAAACCCTGCTGCACACGAGGAGATGGAAATCGAAGACTTTACACCAGAGGGGAAGGATTGGCGTACACTTCGTGGACACCCGGCCCCCGGAAGCCGACAGGGCATCAGTGGAGGTACAACCCAAAAATACCAACCACCCTGGACGAGGCAGGAAAAGGGTGTACGTCACACACCCAGCTGGGTACGGAGTCACGCCGCTTGTCACCCTCTTCCCCGAAGCAAGGGCACGCACTTTCCGCAGCGACACACGAGGGAGAAGCGGAACACTCCACAACAGCAACACGTCAGACGACCCCGTGGCCACCGCCACCGGAGCTGACGGTACCACCGTTCCAGGCTCCTGGCGTCGCGAGGCGCCACACCCATACAACACCGCAGCTAACCGTCACCGAGCTGCACACCAGAGGAGATGAGCCCCACGACCAGCTCACTGCGAGTACTGCATCGCCGCGACACACAAGCCCATCTGCGGGCGCGATTGCAGACCCCCATGATGCTATCACGTGGTTCCACAACACGAGGGAGGACGAGCGGAAGCAGAAGTCCAGATGCCGACGCCACGTACCAATGTGGACGTGTGTCTCCTACGAGCCGCCAGCCAAGCAGGTACGAGCAGAAGCAGCATGCCGAATAGGCGTGGGGAGCGCCATAAGATTCCCCTACGTAAGTAACTACACCGACGTCGAGTGGGGAGTGTTTTCTTGCAACGCCACGGCCATCGGCCACGTGGCCCTGTAAATTAAAGTCTCTGTTCTCTGAGTGCCCGTTCTCTCTTAACGGGCTGGCGCACCGGGCAAAACAACTCCTAGTCACGACTCCCGCTGGCGTCAAGTCTGTAAACAGATGTTAAGAATGCATCGAATTTTCGCTAGTACACAAAGAAAATTAAACATAGCACAACTTACATCTAAACTGATTTTTTTTATTCAAAGATTCACACAAGACAACAAAAATCAGTAATTTGCAAGGCTTTATTATTTGAAACAAAGACTTTACAGAAAAGAAACCGTTAATTAATATTTGGTTTCAATCATACGAGGATCTGTTCGTCAAATATAATTTACACGAACAATATAATCGGAAATTTTAAAGCAGAACCATTAATTGTGAAACAAAACAGAAGTTTCACTGCAAGCCTGCTTACTTTCGTCCATGTTTATTACGAATTTTGATTTTCTCGTATAAATCAGTTGAAATTAATTTCTGTGGTGTCCCACATCACACCTTGAAGAATGGACGACTTGAAAAGAGGCGGAGCTTCAGTCAGGCGTGGGTTACAATTCCTATCTCCATGGATACTGCAGACGAACATAACCTTCGTTTAGCTGTTTGGCTTGACATGTCCCGGATGAGATGTACATCAAGAAAATTGATTAATTGTTTGGAATTTGCCGTTTTTTTAGGTAAACATTAATATTATGTATTTGCGTTGACGTCAGGGGCCGTGTACTTCAAGTCGTCCACTGCATACACTCTTCGTCGCTATTCTTTTATCGTGTCGATCATTTACGTTTTCGTACTTCGCTTTTAAAATTTTGTCTGTATGCGGACACACGCCCAAAAGATTGTTTGAATTCGGCTGCAAATGTCTCCCAACATTTCACTTTCTGTTTCCACATCTTTGCATCAGCTTTTTACATTTCACAGTATGAGAATATATTTCAGCTATGGTAATTAGAAGTTCGTTTTCAGAGGTAATAAAACTACCGGGACGTGCATTTGAACCTCTTTTGTCTATTGTTTACAAGCTAATGTTAACCGTAACTTAAAAAAAAAAAATGTTTCAACACCCAATCACAATGTGAAACGTTACTGCATGGTTGCTAAACTTATATTAACCAGCACTTGGCTAACCATAACATTTTTTAATGGGAGTAGTGTTTTCAAAGACGCTATTGTTCAAACCAGTACTTAAGTTTCGTTTGTATTTATCATATTTGTCAGATAACCAATACTTTAAGTGTATTGATCCCTACAACCTTGGAATTATCTGTTTTTTTTTCTCGATAACTTCTATTCTAGTTGATGCATCAAAATTTTTGTCACGACCTAGATACAAACTTAATTGTTTTTCTGTAATTGCTGGAACCATATTATTTTCATTATTTTGCAACGGGAAACATCTGAAAATGAAAAATTGCTTTATTTACGGGAGCGATACAGAGGCCACAAAATTAACAGAAACAATGCCATATTGATTCTAAAAAGTGAATGATACAATAAACTATGCCTTGTCAGCGTGAAAAAAGTAAAACAATGTGTATATTCCCTGATTTATAAGAAAAACCTTGAAACCGATCTGACAGGGATCATTCCCCCTTAAACATACATTGTGAAACCGGCCATAGTGTTATGCCCAAATACAGACCCTTTGGGAAGGTGCTGGAATGTGGCTCACATGGAAGCAGAAACAGTACCAGAAAATGGGCATGGAAACTGCTACAGAATCGGGCATCGTGTGCAGCCAGCTTTAAGACCTTAGTAGAGACGTGTTCGAAATGGCCTATTTGGGGATTTAGGGTGTATGGTTTCGAATGTCAAATATCAGCGTTGCATGTGGCAGAATCGGAAACTAGAGGTTTGATGTAGTTTCGATGTTGTTTTATTACCTGTTTCGTATACAGGTTAACGAAAAGTCACTTCTTTGCCCGAGTAGAGTAAAATTTTACTCTTTAAGTTTACAAACTGATACGTTCGAGGAACGAATGTTTGGTTTAAAAAGTGAACCTAGCTATTTGCTCGCATTTGTTTGTCACAAACTAACTAATTTGCTACGATATAGCAAATATTCGAGACTAGCTATCTCTAACAGGTTGATTTTTGTAAAAATCCGATGTAAGAAATAATACATTTACCGTACAAAGACATTATAAAAGAACGACTTTTTTAAAAATTATTCTATCTTTTCAACGAAAATATAATTTAAAATTCTATACCAGGCAATCTTTTTACTATATTACAAAGTAGGAAAATTATTTTTAATATAAACTTGTATTATAATTGTCTATACACAAAAAATAATCACGATGTTTTATTCTTTAGTTATATAATGCTTGTCGTAGATAGATTAGTTTCAGTTGAAATACGGGACCATAATACTTCAATCAACAACAGCAGACGAGTTTACGGACCTATTTGGGGCTTTAGTGTGCTACTCTACCTCAGTAAATTTCAACCCTAAATCCCCAAATTTTTAGGCCCTAAAATTGGTCACGTGGTCGATTAAGGGACCTAAATGGCAGTCTTCTAGCGGATTCGAATGCGCCTTAGGCCACGAACACACCACTGTTCACTCATTTTTCCAATATTTGTACCTCAAAGTTTTCTCTTTAGAGGAAGTTTTTTTTTACTTTACACGAACTTACGTACGTAACGTAAATGGCGTAAAATATGAAATGGTGGACTAAACATTTGTTTATTGATTTCACATGTTGAACCGCAGAAAATTATTTTTTTAATAATCCGGTTCTGCTGGTCCAAAAATGTGCAAATTAGTTCAAAATGGAGCTTTATGGTAAACGATCAGTTCTGCTTTTTCTTTTTACTTTTTTATTTATTTATTTGCATTCTGTAGAACCCAAAAGAACCATACAGTTCTGGGATATGGAACAAGTCATAATACAAACAACACATAAATGCATTAAATGAAAAAGGCAAAGCTATAACTAGGAATTTATATGAGATCAATAAACTCCCTTTTCTATATATGAGATACAGTTACAAAATAAAGTTAATACATAATGTACATACATTATGTCCTTAGTTTTACTGTATTTAAAACTTTTCAGCTATTTACAATTTAGGAGTTATTTTAGGATATTGCCAAGTTTCGTGTCTATTTTTTATGATATAATTGGTACAAAAATAATTTTTGTAAACGTTTGTTGGTTATCCTGTATTTCTTCGATTCACGTAGAATTTTTCTGCAGTACTCCTCCCTCTTCCATGGTCTGCTCTGCTAGCGGTCACCATGTTGAGTGCACTTTCAAGGGTTGCTGTCGGGGTTTCTAGGGGAGTTAAACCTTGTTTAAACCCACAAGCAATTCAGAATGAAACGGGAAAAATATTCGCTGTGCTGTTTAGCAACAGTAAGTACTGAAGTTCCGTGGTACTCACCCGTAACATATTTTTATGCCCTTCTGTAGTTCGTCTGAATGTGTTCCAAATTTAGACTAATGTAGAGTAGGTATTATGCTTCTGTAGTTCAGATGTGTTAAGGTGTAAAACATTCTTTAGATTGTTTAATTATATTGTTTTTGTAAGTTTGTGTATTTATATTAAACTTAGCGTAAATCTATGTGCTAATGGGCAAGTCTGCCATTCTAACGCAATTGAGAAATGTACTTAATTTCACACGTAACAGCGTAAATGCCTTTATTACCGTAGAAATAGTTAACGGCTAACAGTAGATTACTGGAATTTTTTTTTGTCGTAGGTATTCTTGATTTAAATATCTTGGGAAAGGGAAGTTGTGTTGATTATAATCTAAATTGCGCATACCTTAACCTAAGAGCAAAACATTTAAAACAAAAAATATCACTCGACTAGAAGTGCACTTCAGAAAAACAGCTGCTTGGAGGCGGAGGTTGGAGGATTATTCACTCTCTCATCTGACTTGCGTATTGAGGGGGGGGGGCAGCAGGGGAAGAAATATCTGCGCTTCGGACAGCATCTATAGTGGCAATAACTTATGCCACATTTTTTTTCTGTTTGTGTACTTACCCTGGAATTAATTGCCTGTGCCTTCACAAGTCTATAAGTTTAATGGCATAGCCGTGCTAGTCCAGTCCATACAAGTTATAAGGAAAGCTTAAGTTACATTAACAGATCTGTCATTTGTAGACTAGGTGCTACATGCAGGGCCGTATTTATCCATCTATGTGCCCTAGGCCCGTGGCTCTTCGGTGCCACCGCAGCCTCTCTTCTGCATCCTTCCTTAAGGCCGTGCTACATTTGCACGTCTCTTGGTCCTTCGTGTCCACTAGTCCCATCGTCTCTTACCGTCACCAAGGGACACCTAGAAATATGATGCCTCAATACAGGTGTCTTATCCTGCAGATTCAGAAAAGCGACACCAGAGTGCAGTTAATTCTTATGGAGTTTACGTATTTTCAATCTTCTTTTACTTTGTTAAGCCTATGTATTTATTACGTGGATTCGGAGATTGACAATAAATATATCAATTGTTTGTAAAAATAATTATTCGCGGCTGTTTTAAAAACTGTTAAAAAACTCTTGAATTAGTTACATTTGTGAAAATGATTTCGCGTTTCTATTTGTTTAAATTATATTTTATTGTTTGAATAATTATCTCGTTATGTTCCACGTTCTTTGCTGTCATTATGAAAACGAATGTTTATGTCTACGCTAGTACGAGATAATTTTGGCGGCATTTAATGTTTTGGAAATTATTATTCTTTAATTTGGCGGACATAGAATTGAAGGACAAATTAGAAATATTGGCCATATACATGGGACAAGACGAGACATGAGACAAAAGACAGCAAGGGACACGAAAGACAGTGTCACATGATCATTTTAGCCAATCGGCAAGCAGTGTCCAATGGACACAGCATGGAACAATTTAATTGTAGCACAGTCTTCACTAACTGGCGTGGTGTGCTTGTCCCATTTCAGACACCACATTAAATCTACTCTTTTCTTTTTTTCTATCACTGTGCATAAAAACAAAAATAATTATGGCGTAATGATTGCTTTTTGTTATCTCTAATGCAGTTACTTGAAAATTACAGTTAACAAGAATATATTTTATTAAATTTAAAAGTACAAAAGTGCGGCAATTTGAATTTTTACTTGTTGCCATATTGACACTAAAAAAAAAAAAACAGGGATGGAAAATTCTTGACATTTTCTCCTCGCTAAAAGTGTGCCCCTGGCTACATAGCCTACAGATTTTTAGAAAATTTCTTCACAAAACTCATTGGCAGTGTCTTGCAAAATAATTCAACGTAGGTTAATTGTAGACAAAAGGTACCAAACCAAATGCCTGAAAAAATTCAGTACAGCCATAATAATTTCACTTGCAATTGGCAACTGCCCAGTGGCAAGCTATATCACTTCCTCAGTTACTTATCAAACCCTATGGGCCATGGTGGTCGAATGGCCAGACCGTTTGCCCCCTACCAATGTGATATGGGTTTGATTCCCTGTGGGGTCAGTCCCCGGATTTTCACATGTGTGAATCTCGCCAGATGGCTGCTGGTCGGTGGGTTTTCTCTGGAATCTTCTATTTTTCCGGCCCCTTTATTTCGACACACCTTCTTACTCCACTCATGTCACCCATCATTGCCAAAGACATAGATTTTTATTGATGATGATGCAAACTTATTTAGAGATTTCGTATGGAGGTAGATTAAGGTTTTTGGAAGTGTGTCTTGTGCATCCAGACCTTCCTTCTCACTTATTTTTACAGAGTGCCATCTCAATTTCTAAATCACTGATGGCCGAAAGTTTCCTCTGACTTCATTACCCTGCCCTTTCTATCTAATGTCATCCACCTAGCTGCCCCTACTTTGTAATTTCTCTAACTCCTGCCCCTTCAATTCCACTTAGAGGTTCCACTGTGGTACTGCATACTCAGCATTGGCCATACCATTATAATATATGCCTTTTCCTTAACTGTGCCACTAACACACTTTTGTACCCTTACCAGCATTCCTAGTGCCCAGCTCCATTTAAACAATAGGTACTCTTTGCAGAAATTGAAGCTTGGCAAGCTTTTGATGTGACGGATGGAATTATTGGGCTTCTCTTATTTGTTGTACGTCACGTGATGGATAGGTGTGAGGGTCTGTTAACTTTAGCTTAATGTAGTTAATTTTAGTGACAAATTTCTGAGGTGATGTAGGTACCTTTCAAATCTGAGCTGTGGCTGTAACAGGTAAGAAAGATGAAGCAATGTGATCATCTATCTGCAACAAATTCAAGTGGGGAGTTATAACCATTCATAAAAAATTGGGGACCGAGTCTCTGCGAACAGACAACTTAATGTTATTTACGGTAAATTTCAAGTTAAGCTACTCATCATGTACCGGCCAAACTATTGATTTTAGACATATAGTTTATCAATGAAAAATGTTTCTAGTGACATTCCAAGTAGTCCTACATAAAAAAATTATTTGTTGTGTTAGGTTTTTAGGAGAGTTTAAGTTAGATTTGGTTAGTATAAGTTATTTTTGGTTATTTTAAGTTAGGTTACCTAATCTAACTTAAATTAACCTAAACTTACTTAAACTAATGTAAACTAACAACGTATTTCAATGACTGAACTCGGTGCGCACTGGACCAGTGCCGCGTGTTCCAGACCCACCCTCACTCGCAGAGTGCAATAATTTTTAGTGTTCCAATGGTGACTTGCACTTGCCGGGTGCGCACAGCGGGCAAGTTTTATTGCACTGCTCTAGAGACAGTGCGGTTGTCAGAGTGCAAGTATGGTG
Organism: Medauroidea extradentata; assembly: GCA_003012365.1. Classification (NCBI taxonomy): domain Eukaryota; kingdom Metazoa; phylum Arthropoda; class Insecta; order Phasmatodea; family Phasmatidae; genus Medauroidea; species Medauroidea extradentata. Next base: position 27,531 of record PNEQ01002007.1, on the reverse strand, counting down.
ACGACCTGTGACATGTAAACAATACGTAAATCATTATTATGGTATTATTTCTGCAAATAATTGACACTCCGGCATTTTAATAATTTAATACGATCAATAAATAGCTAAAGTACAGTTGTTATCTTGATGATAATGTTTGTTATTACACTGTCAATGAGGTTACTGACGACGAGTGGTTCGAGTACTAAATTACTTTCAATTCTCGGCCAAAAAAGGACTAGTGAAAGAATAACTTCGCAAACGTCGCGGACTTTTATTTTCATTTTAAATAATGTCTGGGTATGAAAAATTTTATGTTGAAAATTATTTGTTGTCACAAATGTTTTGCACTGAACATGCGGCGTGTTCCAGTTGTTAGGGCATAAACAATACAAACGTTTTGTGGGCAATCACGTGACATCCGCACTTTTTCAGTGTAAGGTGCACATTTAGTGTAGTCCATTGGAATACGCTATAACCAAACAACCTAACCTATAAAACCTAACCAATCAAAAATATTTTTTTTTTACTTAGTAGTACTCAGAAAGTCATTAGAAAAATTTTTCATCAATAACATTTAGGTCTAAAATCAATAGTTTGGCCGGTACACGATGAGTAGCTAAACTTGATATTTACCGGCAATGAGAATTTTTAGTGTTGCGTTGCACCCATCGTGATGCGTCCAGTGCGCTTTTGTTATTCCAGCTTATAGGTTAGAATTTTCTTGGGTTAGCCAATTTTTTTTTTTTTTTTTAGAAATAATGGGAACCTAAATAGGAATAAAGTACTGACAAATTATTTCAAACCAAATTGTAGGAGTTATTCATTTATTAAATACTGCGTCTATACAAACTTTGGTATATTCACGTGTGCGTCTTGTTTTGATTAAGTTTCTAACAAACCTTCCTCGTAACTAAAGTTGTTACAGTTTATCAGAGCAGCTACTACGCTTGTTGCAGTGATGTAGTTACAAATGCAGTTTACTATTTTTTAAAATACGGTTTGCCTCATGCTGTGTAAGTTAACTAGCCATATGTCGTTAACCTAAAATTGCTTGTGCTTGTCACAATGAAATGTCGTTAGTAACCAATTAGAAGAGAACATCGCAGTGATTACGCTACTCAGTTGGAATAGTGCGATTATAAACGTCTTAGGTTAGGATGTATTTTGTACTGTGTTACTGTAACGTACGCAATGTTTAGGTCGAAAAATACATACACGCCAGGGACTCAGCTGGCATGCGAACAGTATAATCTTTTGTCTTTGTATTTGTTACCCATGGTATTAGTCCAGTCAGCTAATTGCCAGTGGTCATTAGGGTGAAATAATGAAACACGGCCAACCAATGAACCAAGGAAATACAGGTGGATGCCGACTGCCTTACACAGTGATCATGCACAATAAATATTTTTTTTTGTATAGAAGTAAATCTACCCGTCCATTCATTAAGAAAGTTTTAATGTCCAAATATATAATATTTGCACACTGTGCAAACACAATCTACTATACTTTGTTTGCTTATCTGTATAGTTAATTTAAGAGTTATTTCAGAATTGTAGCAGTGTTAAAACATACCTGTTTCTTGATACTGTATTAATGGTTGTGTAATACTTTTCAAACTTTTATTGCAAAAATCCCAAAAGATTAAATTTTATTGGCAGAGTGCAAATGTCTGTTATGGAAATAATATGAAGTAATGTAATTCCTTTTCCAGAAAATTTTCGACTACAATCTTTACTATATATTTATGCTAAGCGTGCTGCAGACTTTTTTTTACACACACATGATTAGTTTCGGTTAGTCCCTATCAAAATTTCTTCTGTCCTTCATCAATGTTTGCATGTTCAATAGGTTTAAGATGTTGGATAACATTTTGTATATTAACAGTGAAATTATGTTGTATTTTCTTCTAAATGTATACATATATATTTTGCAAAAATTGTGATAAATTTTTGTAAGTTATAGATAAAATTAAGTTGTGTTGAATTATTTTTGTTAAAGAATCTGTAAGTTTGGCCTTCCTGTGTTAACATATACAAAATTGTAATGCAACATATTTTCATAGCCTATACAAAATTTTATCGCTACATGGTTTTCACAACCAAATTGTTTTTTATACAGTACGTATTCAGTATCAGTATTGTCAGTTGAAAGAACAAAGTTTTCCAGCTTAAATGGAGCCAGTTAGCAGCTGACATAATGCAATATTATGGTGACAGTGCAATAAATATATCCAACAATCCACATTACTTCTGGCTACAAGTGAACTTGGAGTAATATCTTGCTCACTACGTGTACTGTGAACACGTAATAACCTCTCGTCAAGACCAGTAAGCGGAAATTATATTTTACAGCCGCTCCAGGTTTTAAGGGTGATATGTACCTGGAAGTCTTTATGAGATCAAGAAGAGTGATTTTTATGTTACATAGGGCTCTGAAGTATAATTGAAAAAAGGCATTTTCTGAATTGAGATACGGAAAATGTTGCTACTAGAATTAAAGTGGAATAGGATTGAGTAGAAGTTTGGGTTTTTGAGAATGAAAATACCTTACTTTCTCAGATATTGAAAAAGCATCCTTAAAATCCTGTAGCAGTGAGAGTTCCAGTGAGATGAACAAACTATTATAGTGACATTTATGTAGGTTCTATATTCAATAGTTTACTAAGCCTTGTGTAATTCATAATATAAGAGTTCAATTTTGCTCCTGTGAGGAAAAGACTGCTTCGTTGTAGATAGCTCCCTTGATTGTTGGTTAACATGAAGAGTCTATATTGGAGTGTACATTCTAGCTTCTGAATTCTCAAATGTAATTAGCGACTATTTGGCACAAGTTAATTCACCAGAAAACCTACAAGTGTCATGTGGGTTCTGTACTGTTACAGGCCATACAATGTATGCCACTGCAGCTCAGCCAAAGGCAAAGGGATCCCAAGGAAAGGTGGTCGCAGTCATCGGAGCCGTTGTGGACGTGCAGTTTGAAGACAACCTTCCACCCATTCTGAATGCCCTGGAGGTGTCTAACAGGAAGCCCCGACTTGTCCTTGAAGTGGCTCAACATTTAGGTAACTCATATGCCTAGGTGTCTGTGCAACTTGTTTTTGACCAGCTGAAACATGTTAAAAAACACTGTCTAAAGTAGTCTTGCTGATTTTGCATGTTGGCTTTTTTGTTCCATCTCTTACTTGTGTAAAATACTATCTTGATGTGTTTCTTTCCACAGGGTGTCTAGTAAATGTTTTGTTACAGTATTTGTTCAGAAGTTGTTCAGCTGATTTACAGTAAACCCCAGATCTAACAACATTGGATCTAAGGACATTGGCGATCAAACGACATAATTTCCAGGAACCCTGAAAAAATAAATATCTTAAAAATTGATTGAAGATAAGCAAAGTGCAATAGATCATAGTAAAACATTATTTAAAAATAAGTTTGCGTATATTAAACAATAACATACTGCAGTTGTCATAAATTAGTGATATGAAGCTGTGAAACAAAAAAAAAAAACTGTGAAAAAATACTAGAAATTTTGGCTGGAATGTAGTTGAAAAGCGCTCCGGATGAGTTAGGCCGCCCGCGCAACACCGACATACCATATGTGAGACGTGATTTCTAACGCTGCCTTATCTCTTACTCCTCCCACTTCTACACGCTCTCTCCTCTCTGTATAGAACACCAAGCATACATTGCCTTCTCGCGATTATGTAGTCTTAAGTTCGTAGCATTTTGTGGAAAAATAAACATAAAAAGGTTTACAAGACTTGGCAAAAGAAACCAAAATTAATAACGCACACAACAGTATTTCTTTTTGGAGGCAGTGAGGTGGGTTTACTTTCCTGTGCAATATCAAAAGAATGAATACAAATTTTACTGAACACTCAGGTTTCATGGTCTTAAAATCAAGTGGATTTTGAAGACAACCTTAGTGCTGTACTGTGTTCGGTACTTCTGCCCTTTCAACGACTGCACGCCCAGATGTGTGTGCACGTCAACACGTGAGTTGAGTTCATACAAAAAATGTGTTGTTAACGAGTTCAAATTGAGTAACTTAAAGTCGTTTTTAACCGTTGCCAAGTCGTGTTTACTTCCAGACTCTTGTCAGTCTGATGGATAGTTCTGATAACGCATCCCCCTCTTTTTTTGTCTTGCCTTCACTTAGCTTGGCATTCACGCAGTCACTCACTCACTCTCTCACACATGCACACAAACACATACATGTTGGGTGTCTGCTGGGCAATTTTCGGTAAGGTGGTGAGGATATTGATGGACAAGTTTCCGGGAAGCGTGTTGCAAGTTGTTTCCCACGTTCAGGTTTCATAAGATATACGGCAGCGGTTGTGTTTCATACCTTCTCCGCAGCCACACTTCACTGAAAATGAGTTTACGACTGTAGGGTCTGCCAGGCTGGCCAGGAAAGAAGGGGGTAGGTGGGTGCTTGCCGCGTCAGGCGGGAAGGTTCGTAGATGAGATTACTGTGACATTCTGTTAAGAAATACATGTAAGTAATTGTAAAATATAAAAGCTTTTATTATTCACATAGTGTGATTAATAACATATACCTGCAACTTTTTAGTATCACAAAAATGACCTACAAAAGCAGATGAAATTAAAAAAAATGTCTAACCAAATTGTGCAAATACAGTGTTCTCCCCAGCAAAAATATAGAGTTGGGTGGTTCACGAGACCAGCTGAGTGAATAATGGAATAAGCTTGATGGTGTTGATGGGAATGTCTGTTTCTTAGCCAGGTGGTAAAGGAAATTAGCCAGGTTGGGTGCCCGGCAAAATAGTCGTGGGGAGAACACAAACACTAAAAAATCCAAAATGCAATTACATGCGAAAAGTTGATTACAAGTCAGTCTGATTGGCCACAGCTTGGCAGCAGTTGTACTGATTTATTTATATTATTTTAAGAGGATATGCAAGTTTGGTTGATAAAAGTTATGACACAAATTCAAAATAACTTTTTTGACAATACGATTCACATTACATAATGATTCGTTCAACAACTAGCTATGGAGTACACTGAGAAAAAAGAATAGGATTATGGAAAAGAAAAAACAACTGTTAAGATTTATTAGATTATACAACGCTGGATTATCTTCCTGCCTTTTCCAAGTCTCCAGTTTCGTTTGACCTTCACTTTTCAGTTTACAGAAAACCATGCGAAAAGAAAGTTAAAACGACAACACTATGATTTTATTTGTGAAATGTATTAGTTAAGCTTGTATCTATTTCCCTATAGTCATCAAAAATTACTGCCATTCAGCTTTTAGTTGCTAAAGTGCGATAATGTGCCGGATTCTCAGTAAAGTCCTAAATATATTTATGACTTGTTGATAATAATGACTATTGATAGTTGTATCTATCTTTCTTCTTCAGTATTAAAAATTGCTGACATGGAAAAGTTTTACAGTATTAAAATTAAATGCTCTATTCTAGATGCATACGTTTGTTTCTCATTTTGTACTAGGAAGTCGCCTTTAGAATAGGGTGACCATATTATTAATATAATGTGGCGGGTCACTTATTCGGCTCCAAATTTAAGTTACCACTTAGAGTATATTATGCTGGATATATATATCGTTTACAACACAAGTGCGAAGTTTACATTAGGCCTACTTGCTGGCACGGGCTTTACACAAATAAAGAAAGGCACCGACACTGTTAGTTTGTTGCAACTTGTAATTATTTTGTTCAGACGAAAACAAAGTTACATACAAGAAATGTACATTACAATTGCCGCACTTCAAGATCG
>PNEQ01002006.1:9043-19694 GCA_003012365.1 Medauroidea extradentata | reverse complement strand
GCGCATTTTGTCCGTTATTCACTACTTATTATGTGTCCGCGTCCGTTAATAAGAATGTCCGTTATTTGGAGAGTATTTCTCCATAAGGCTCCATGTTAATCTGCCGGTGATTGGAAAAATGTCCGTTTTTCGGAAGTGTCCGCTATTCGGAAGTGTCCGCTAAGGGAAGTTTCACTGTATATATATATATATATATATAATGTGTGTGTTTATAGAATAGTTGCAGACACCCCAAGACCTAGTACTTAACTGGTCAACAATTGTCAGTTGTTAGGGTACTGTGTTAAGGGTCACCACCTAAAAAATTTGTATCGTTTCACGGCCACCTTAACTGGAGCACTGAAATACCCTCAGAGCAGTTTGTAATAATAATTGTAATTTTTTTTCTCTATGTAATGTAAATTAAATTCAAAGAGGTAGGCATGGTGCTGTTAGATGGGGAATCACCTGGGTAACAAGGCACTAAGTGTATTGAACTGCCAACAGGTCCGGATAAACAATAATGACTTTAAGCGTGTCAGGATATAAAAACTAAATTCTCTGTTTGCAGCCCTTCTTTATGAGGTAAAGAAAACTATTCCAAGATCTAGACCAGTAATAAATAAACATATATATATATATATATATATATATATATATATATATATATATATATATATATATATATATATATATACATATATACATATGGTGGAAAGTAAATCACGGAAAAGCTCACGGGTACAAGCATCCAGACCTAAATATAAAATAATGAGTATAGGAACCACACCTCTAATTGTCAATAGTATGGGCGTAATACCACTGTGAAATTTTTTGTGTTTATGAACATGTTAGGTGACGATAATTCAACACCCACTACAAATGGAACGCAGTCCTTCCGGATTCAATTCGGATGCATGACAACACGTATGCAGGGAATAAAGTGTGAACACCATCCCATCCCATGCTTTGGAAACATGGGGGTTGCCTCTGTTATTATGCAAGTATTATAGTACATGTACACCTGTAGCAGTCCATCCTAGTGAATAAAGAACCAGAATGACATAAGGAACAAGATAGGTGCACTTGTTCGAACACGCTCAGACAAACGGTTTCTGAGATACAGGCACTCAATAGTTGGACCATTGTGGCAATGCCGACAGGTAAGCAACCTGTGTAGCACATACATGGTGTCATGCTTCCGAGGAACACTAACGATGTACAGCTTTATTACCGAGATGTATGCAACACACATTACAACAAGTAATGGGGAAGGGGGTATGTGTATGCAGGGGCGCAGGCAGGACATCTTTAGTAGTACGTGTAACGCAGTAAAACAAAACATGTTTTATTGTTTAATATTGCTAGAAACACAGGAGATACAATGCAAACGTGCCAGCACATAACGTGACAGTAATATTTGTATTTATCTTATATGAAACAGTCTAAATTACACCTTGCAAGTTTCTAAGCAGCATGTGTTCAAATTGTCCTCTAATAATCCCAACACAGGCATGCACATGATGCACAACCGTGGCCTGCACTGCACGCAAATGATTGTTGATTACATGCTTCACAGCAACATGCAGTCTGGTGGTGTTGTGTCAATTTAGTACACTTTCTTTGTTAAAATGAGACTCCTCAGATCACACTATGTGACCCACAATGTCCAGGTTTTGTTGAAGTGCTGTCAGTATCCAGTGACAGTACTGAAGACGGCGAAGTTGATCCCCTTCAATTACGTGCTGTATGGGACTACACTGATATTTATTACAGCACACCGCCATGAAAGATGGTCTCTGCATATGAATGACTGACACTAACGCGGTGCGCTAGATTAAAGTGGGATTCATTGGAAACATCTGCAGTAGCCCCTTGGCAGCATGTCATTATCTATGTGCTACACGAGTTGCCTACCTGTCGGCATTGCCACAATGCTGAGACTTTTGAGTGCCTGTATCTCAGAAACGGTTTGTCTGAGCGTGTTCGGATAAGTGCACCTTTCTTGTCCCTTATGTCATTCCGGTTCTTTATTCACTAGGATGGGCACCCCTAGGTGTACATGTACAATAATACATGCATAATAACAGAGGCGACCCCATGTTTCCAACGTGTGGGATGGGATGGTGTTCACACTTTATTCCCTGCATAAGTGTTGTCAAGTATCCGAATTGAATCCGGAAGGTCATCGTTCCTTTTGTAGTGGTTATTGAATAATTGTCACTTAACATGTTCATTAACACAAATTTCACGGTGGTTTTACGCCCATGCTATTGACAATAGAGGCGTAGTTCCTATACTCATTATTCTTGATTTAGGTATGGCTATTTGTACCCAGGAGCTTTTCCACGATCTACTTTCCACCCTGTATGTATATAATTGTTTTGTTCATTTTTTTTGTTATGACATTAAAATTAATTTTTGGTTCTATCAGGTTTGGCACTTAAGAATGGTAAATTTCTATTTAAATTTATTAAGATGAATGCTGGACGGTTTTTAGAGGGTTCTCAAATGTTCTAGAACATTTTAGCGGAAGCTGGCGCCGGGCGGGCCGCTACGGGGGTTACAAGAGGTAAGAAAGGGGGCTCACTGAATGCCGGGCTGTTGAATGAGACACACGTGGCAAGGTATCTCGTAGCTTTTGATTATTTTTTCAGATTTCCCCCGATTGGAGTTGAAGATGGGAAACACAGCGTGTGCGCTGGCACAAAATATGAACATAAAAGGTGCTGTTTGAAGGTTGCGAAAGTTATGTGTAGAATAAATCTCTTGGGCAGTTCTGTAAAGGGCGGCGTGGACTAAACTGTAAAGGGCGGCGTGGACTAAACTGTAAAGGGCGGCGTGGACTAAAGAAAGGCTTGATGGCAGTTCATATTACTTAAGCTTCGCCACATAGTAATAGGTTTCATTTTTTTCTCTTGTTCACGACCAGGGTTAAGTTGTATGATTTTCGGCAGTAATGTTTGTTTTTTGTTTGTTTCTATTGTGATTGATGATGACTGTGTAAAGTCTTTGTAAAAATTGTGGGAAAGGTGGCTACCTTTGAACCGAATAAAATAATGCAGTAACGCTGAATTTGAATTTTCGCCTTATCCATGCATGAACTATCCACCCTTCGAACCCCATGAAAGTCTCAGTAAGAGCGTGTTCGCCCACCAGCAGCTGGATTGCACCACAAGCTGTTTGTCAGCACAGTGGTGAATGAACTGGAGGCCATGTACCACCACAGAATTGATTATTGTATTTCAGTTTTAAAATAATTGTGATACAGGTGCACAATCCTTTATCCGAAATCCTGAAATCCGAATAGCTCCAAAATCCGAAATTTTTTCGAGGCTCGGGTGGCGAAATTTTTGTTTCCACAGCAACCGACGAATTTTAGTCCTGTGTCTCGTACAGTCGCCCGTTCCTCCGTTCAAAACAAATAACGTACATCCGGCAAAGATTGCGTGCGTTGTTAATTTTTCTACGCTTAGCAAACATAAAAAAGCGAAAAATAATCTAAATCCGTTACAATCAATAGTATCGTAGGTTGGCTACAATGAGACAGCATTTAATGTTCTTCTTATTCTTACGTGTTTACTTCTTTCATAAGTTGGCTGCAATGAAAACCTATTCAGCACTCGTAAGTTGGCAGTTATGAAAATGTACCCAACATCTATGACTTTGCTTCGTATGTTCTATGATATTATGATGTCTCATGATGGAATTTTAAAGTATGGTTACTTTGTGAAATTTTAGCGAGTGTGATTATTGTAGCTGATCTCTACTTTTTTACGAGTAGGAATTTTTTTTAGGAAATGGAAATTTTTAATGAATTTAATTAATTGTTTTTAAATACTAATTTCGGCTGTTGGTTTCCAACGAAAATGCAAGTTGAGGTTATGTATAAAGTTTGTTAGTTTTACGAGGCAGCGTCGTTCATTATTTTCCCGCATTCTTTTTTTGTTGGTCAATCAAGCAACGGAGGTTCGAGAATCCACTGTATTTACCGCTAGTAAATATATTTGCCCAAAACCCTAATTCCCTGAATGCACAAGGCATAATCAAAATTTATTCCAAAATCCGAAAAATTCAGAAATCCGAAATGCTGCTAGTTCTGAGGCTTTTGGATAAAGGATTGTGCACCTGTACTTGTAAACATTAATATACAATCAGCAGAATATACAATCGGCAGATTAATTAAGAGGAGAAAATTGTGAGATGTAGGTTTACAGATTGTGTTTGGTTGAATTGATGTTGAAAAAATGCTGTGTAAAAATCTATAGATATTTGACTCCAGATCTAAGTGATTACAGTACTGTGCATTTGAGAGGGAAAGAAGTTGTGTGTTATCATAGGTCCATAAAAGCAGTAATACACTATGAATATATTATTCGTTTACGTAATTTTTTTCTTCTGTCCTTTTGTACAGTGTGATAACATTGTTGCAACATATGGACCAAGTATTGTGAATCTGATGACTGAGTTGGTGGGTGGCCGCATGATCTGCTTGAAGATTGGTCTGTGTGTGGACGAGCAGCGACAGGCTGTGCAGCTTGTTGGAGGAAAGAGGTGTACATGGGGTCCCTCATATTGGTGCCAGTCAACTGCCCACGCTGCTGCGTGCAAGGTATGTAGTGTATATCATTTTATATATTAGAGTCCTGTTTTAATTGGGTGTTGAAAAGTTTCAGTGACTCCTGAAACACAAAAAATGGCCTAGAATTGCATTCAAATAGATAATATAGTAATAAAATGATAGTTTATAGAAGTACCGTATTCGCCCATTTACCCTCTGCACCTACTTTCTAAAATTTGGATCACAAAAATGGGGGTGCCGGCTTACATGGATAATATGTATTTAAAGTCCTTGCACTACGCGGGTAGGTAGCTGGCATGTGCAGACACTTGACAAGGGTGCTTGTGGTTAGGCTCGCACACACACTGACACACCTGCGGAAGAATGCTGATATTGTACAGTTAGTCAAGCGCAATTGATAACTAGTCATGTGTGGAGGTGACATTGCTCTCGGCGCATGGCAGATAAGTGTTTTCTTAACTACATATGTTACTACCATATTTACCTGTGTAGTGCTTCCTCTCGTTACTTGTATAGACCCTTCCCCTCAATCTAGAATCTGTAAATTCAAGAAAAATTAGTATTCCGTGTTTACCCCTCCCCGTTCCAAAACTTTTGGTAGCCAAGAATTTAAAACATTAGTACATGTAAAAAACGATTTCCACTGAATTTTTTTAGGACCAAATGCCTAACAAAAGCCCTGTATATTTAACACTAAACTGTCTGAAATATTCTACTTGCCCTACATGCATGATAGCAAAGTTTTGTTGTCCAGACATTGTATGCAGGGTGGCGAGTGACCGGGAAAACCGGGAAAAGTCAGGGAATTTAAAATTTCTGGAGAAGTCAGGGAATTAAAAATTTCTGGAGAAGTCAGGGAAAAGTCAGGGAATTCTCTAAAAAAACGTGGAATTTCAAAATTTAGTAAACGAACATTTCCGCGGGCGGTATGAACACATCGTACCATTTTCTTGGTACGTATACCAATTTTCAAGTTCTATATCTTTTCGTACCGATATTCTAGATGTGTGGAACCGTGTGGAACAGTGGATTTGATGCGATGTACCAGGTTGTTGTCTCATATCCGATTTTTTTTTTTTTTTGGCGTTTTGTACCAGAATTTTCAGAGGTTTCCGCCAGCGTTGCCAGACCAATGGTTCCTTTACAATGTGTTGTGAGGTTTTCAAGTTTTCACAGTGGTAAAAAATTACTCTCTCGTAGTGTTTCTTGCGTGCTGTTAGTTAATAATGTGGGTTTTAAACAATTGTGGTGTTTTTCCCCAAGAGTTCGTAGTTGAAATTGAAGGCGTGGACTTGGCAACATATGATTCACAGTTCGCGTTTGTTCTTAATGTGTGGCATGCTGATACGTTCAAATCGTTCGGTTGTTTATTGTTTACTAGCGTGGCGCGAATATTTTTTTTCTATCGTTCGTGCGAGTATTTATATCTTCTGAACATATCTGAAGTCCGTGGATTTACATTTAAATTGTATTTTATCTACCGTAACACATAATGGCGGAACACGCCTGAACTTTTTGCCTCATGCAGTGACAAAGGTGTGTTAAAAAGTTACAGCATAACAAAACGTGATCTCGTGTGTGTTTTTGAAAAAAATGTCTAGAAATATATGTTTAATGAGTTTTATTTCCACAACCTAATTAATTTAGGAAAAACAGTCATGGCAGGAAGAAACAGACTGTATTGGTTAATCTATCCTACTACTATTAAATGGTTCGCGAAGTTCCTGGTAATAACTCTGCAAGGTACAATTCGTGCAATGTTAATTTTTCTTTAAGCAACATGGGCCGGCATTCCGTTATGAGCACATTGAAGGCAGAAAACCCTAAGTAGGTTGGGAGTTTAAACTGTGAAGGTGGGCCAAGATGCTTTTTTCAAATCTGTACCATGTGGTGAAACAATGTTTCCATATTAGTGTCACAGCAAAGAAACTTCAGTTACAGTGAGATAAGATAGGCTTTTACATCACATTTGGTCTTGCATCGTATTTTATGGATGAAATGAGTTAAATGCTAGAGGGGAAGAAAGTTGTAATTTGTTTCGACGAATCATTGAACAAAGCTTCGCAAAAACAACAGATGCACATTAAGTTACAGTATGTTTTTGGGACTCAAAGAGTAATGGTGTAGCGGCCAGGTATTACACATCTGTTTTCAGGCCACTTATTAAATGCTCTTAATTCTGGTATCGAGAGTTTTTCTCTCCATAACTTCACAACCACAGCATTTTAAAAGTGGAACGTGAATTGACATAAGTGAAAATTGTTGTATTTGAATATTCCTAGGACTTCGTTTCTTTGTAAATAATGAAGATATGATAGAATGTCTGCAAGGTGAAGTTATGTTGATAAGTAGTGTTCAGCTTCACAAAAAAAAAAAAAAAGTAAATATTAAGTATCACTACTCATTGTGTACTGGCCGAACTATTGATTTTAGACATTTTTTGTTATGAAAAATTTTTCTACAGACGATGTAAGTAGTCCTACGTAATTTTTTTAGGTTAGGTTTTAAGTTTGGTTAGGTTATGTTTAAGTTAAATTAGGTTACAAACATTAAGTTAGGTCAGTTTAAGTTTCCTAACCTAAATTAGGCAACATAACAAAAATTTAACATAGGGATTTTAGAGACATTAGAAGTAATCTTACATAAAAAATTTGTTACCTAACAAAAAAGTTTTTTATATAGCGCTACTTATAACGTCCCTAAAACATTTTTGATAAATAAACTAAAAGACTAAAATCAATAGTTTGGCCGGTACACAATGAGTAGTGATTCTTAATATTTATACAAAAAAAATTGTCGCGATCGTACAACCTAGTTAATTTTATTGATATTTTGTTGGTCAGGGAAATAAGAGCAGCTGACATGGAAAAGTTAGGGAATTTTTTTTACAGGTTTTGTTAGCCAACCTGGTCAAAACTCTCCACATTATTAAAAACTAAAAAATCATTTTTCAAGCGGGTTTTTCTATTACAAACGGTTCAAAAATATGCCTTTTCCTGAGTTTGGTCACTGAGTTTCCACACATCCACTGTGGTACAGGCAGAAAATAATACATAAGGAATAAACTAGACCCTACATTGAAGGGAAACAAGTAAAGTACATCCCCGAGCTAACGACATCGGATCTAACGACATCGGCGATCTAATGACATAATTTCCAGGAACCCTGGAAAAATTTATATTTTCACAATTGATCAGAGCTGAGCAAGCAGTAAATTGTTATTTAAAATTAATTTGCGTACATTAAACAATAACATACTGCATTTATAATAAATTAGTGATATGCAGCTGTGAAACAAAAAAACTATAAAAATGTTAGAAACTTTGGCTGGTATGTAGTTTAAACGCACGCCTGGCGAGGTAGGCTGCCAGCACTACACCGACATGTGTGAGATGTGATGACTAACGCTGCCTTATCTCCTCCTCCTCCACCCTTCTCCATGCTCCCTCCACCCTTCATGCCTATCTCACATTTTTTCTCGCTCCCTCCTCTCTACACTTCCTCTTCTTACTCCTACACGTCCCACGCAGTTAGCCACCTGACGTGCGCATAACAACGGTATTGTATTGTTAGACTTGTTATTCGTCCGTGTTGTATTTTGCTTGGAGAGTGCTGTGCTATACGAAATGCACTACTAAAAATAGGTAACACCCTTTCTGCCTGTCCATGCCAGCCAATAACCATTCACTCCCCCAACCCCCTCTGCCATCAAACCAGATTGTGCTAGTGTGCGCGCGCATCAACTGCCGATGCCGACTGACAAGTCACGTGGCAATTAGCAGCCTGTCCGGCCGCAAAGCAGTGCCACATGTTTGCCTTTTCTTTCACACCCTCTCCCAGCCATTATCTTTGTTTCCATTTCTGGTGAGAGCCAAGAGGGTGGAGGGTGAATAGACAACACGTTTCTCTTTTTTTCCCTCATTACAGCAAGGCAAAAAAAGGACCATCATGACACTCAGTCTGTAAAAGAAAACAATCCGGCCTTATCTCATATTTTTTTCTTTAGCTTCACATCAGGTTGTGCGCATTAGAATTGAGCTCGTCTTGACCTTGACAACTTCTGCTGTGTTGTGAACTGTTTTAAGTGTGCATATTTAGGTTTAAATTTTTTTTAATAGATAGATTACATTCAGTTGAATTATAAAATATTCCTGTTACACTAATGTACTGTATAAAATTCAGTCGTTATTTTATAGTGACAGATTCTTGAAAAGTTTGTTTTTAACAATTTTGAGAGGCTCCAAATTTGCGTTTTTAGTAGACATACTGGTTTTTAAATAATACAGATTCTTTTGTCTTTTATAAGAATTTTTATTAGTATCGCTTAAAATCGTATAGTGGCGACAAGCTGTAACAGTGCATGCATAACTACAAAAAAATATAGACTCAATGGCTTTATTGAAAGGTTTTAAATCGTTGCAGTATACTTTCACGTAAATAATAAGAGTCGTTATGTTATCGGTGTGTGCTTAGCGCCAGGCAAGCTGGATAAATCACGTGTGTACCGCAAGCTGATGAAGACAAGCCACAGCCAACTGTCCGCTCTCCCTTCCCCCATCCTACACAACCAGACCTAGTGCGCCTTGCGGCCGCAGGCGTCACGACACACAGGGAATTATGTAGCACAATTTTATTTGGAAGACACCTTTTCATTATACTAAAATATAATTTCAAGAAAAACGTGTGTAAGTCGGTAATTGCTCTATGTTAAATTTAAGAAAAAATAAACACTTCAAAATTTACAAAAACAATTTGGGGGTGTCAAAATTAATCACCTCGGGACTAACCAACATAATTATCTGGCACTGTGCGGTGTCGCTAGATCGAGGGTTTACTGTACTTCTCAAGGAACCTGGAAAATTTGTAGTAAAATGCAGGAAAGCGTAAAGAGAGGGAACTTTCTAATGTAAAAGTAGCAAATGGGATCACAAAATGTAAGCTATAAAATGTGGGAAAATGTAAAAATGGGGAGTGTAAAAAAGTTTTTTACTGTAGGACGTACAGTATGTATAAAGTTTGGGCATAAATGTTGTGACTATCCTTTTACATCTTTTGACCCTGCTCACTCTGTATCGTAAAAAATTTTTTGTTATGTTGCAAGTAAGCAGTGCAAAATTTGTTTTAACACCATTTTGTTTCATCTTGTAATTTCAAGGTTGTACTACTATACTACAGTATACATTTCACAACTTTTATCCTGAGGATAGGAGGGAGGCTTAACCTTCCCTCATCAGCTTTCCCCTGCCCATTTTGTACTACAGCTCTCGACCGTCATGATTTCCCGATTGACAACACACTCAAGATGGCCAATTTTTCACACCCGACAGCTAGCTCAGACTAACTCCTCCCTGGAGGGACATTCTGGATTACACTCCAAAGTGGCACAGTGGTACAATGGGATCCACAATACTCCCAAAAGCAACAAGTAAAAGTTTCAAGTCTTTAAAAATTGCCATACGCAATGCCACTTATCCATGTAATGATATGTTTTACAACATAAAGAACAAACAATGCCCATTAATTTATTTAATTGGGGACACAGGGTGGCCACCCACCGGGAATTTCTGGAAAAGCGGGAAATATGCGTAAATTTTTATCGCCGGGAAAAATCCTTGAATCCTGCATGAATTCCTGGTGTTTACCGGGTGAAAAAAATGAACCAGAATGTGGCTTCATCTTCGTCATGTGGTGAACTGTTTATACTAACGTGTCGTTCTTACGGGAACAGTTTTTTATGAACAGAAATTAATTAAAACATACTGTGTTAAAATTACACTAGAATTGTGCAATGTTTATGACGTGCTTAGTAGTGCAACTTTGATTCGAGATCTATTGCTACGTGAATCAATAAGTAATGACGATGTGACGTATAACTTACTAGAATCGTCTCGGGGGAAACGACACACAGGCATTAGATTTTCTTTGTGCATCACATAAAATACCGTATTTACTCGCGTAATCGCCGCATATTTTTAACCAAATTTTAGGCCCAAAAAATGGGGTGCGGCCATTATGAGGGGTTTTCAAAAAAATTACCTTCTAAATTTTGTATAGTGTAGAATATAACAAATGTACATTTTTTTTTATATT
>PNEQ01002005.1:23479-56658 GCA_003012365.1 Medauroidea extradentata | reverse complement strand
TGCCATACTGAGAACAACGTCACAACAACAACTAACAACAGGAATGCTGTCACAACGCATTCACTAAATCGCAGCGGACGGCGGACTAGACTGCTCCAGAAGGAGTCGGTGCGTTCCGCTGCGTGAACTCCGTCGGCGGAATTCGTGCTGCGATCTGTTGGAAAACACGTCAGTGTCCTTCTGTACATTAGGTGCTCAGTGGAATCCGCCCTCCGGGTTCCGTTCACCGCTGCGGGGTTATTCCGCAGCTAGGAAAACGCGCCTTTACACTTGTAGCACAAAAAAAAAAAAAGAAGTTTGATGTTAACTTTGTGCCGTGTGAGAATCTCCCTCCCTATCGTTCAGAAAACTTAAATATTTTCGTTGGTAGTCTTAAGTGTTTATTGGTTGCATCAAACACTAAAGATTCAAAGGTATGACAACAATTAAGGTTTTCCTTCAGTAAAAAAAAGTTCCAGGGGTGCTTCTACTTGTCCATAAAAAATACTTTTGGGTAAATAGAAGTGTTGATTTCAACAATTAATTTAATTTTAATTAAGGGTAATTAGAAGTTTGAAGGGGTAAATAGAAGTTGATGTATAGTATTGTAAACCATGTGAGATAGAGAGCTAAAATTTGTAGGGTAATTACAAGTAAGAAAATACGAATGTCCTGTTTACCCACCTGGTGAAACTAAACTAGACCTAAAAGATACTAACTTACAGCTTCACTTCCAATTATCCCACGTGGGATATTTGGAAGCAAAAATTCCTTAACATATAAAAACATCTTTAAAAGATTTTTTACACAGGATAGCATAAAGCAAAAACGTGACACTTCAAAAATCTATTGACAAATGAACACAGATGTAGTATAAAGAAAATCTAAATGGCTTATGGTGATTCTAAGAATACTGAAACCACAATCAAGTACAATTAGAGAAAACTTATTGGATACAAGTGCATTGAAAATTTAGATATCGTACACAACGATCAATGATGTCAACGTCTACCTGCATTCAGGCTGCTCACTCAAGGTGCTCCCTTCCCAGCCCCGCCGTATGTTGTCGCAGTATTTGTCGTTCTTCTGGACAAACTTGAACATTATTGTATAAGAAATACGTTTCTAAATTTTATATCATCGTACCTTGATCTTAGAGAACAAAGAGTTGAAATTAATAATCCAATGACTGCAACTAGTTCTAAATCTAGCATTGGAATAATAAAAAATGGTGTTCCCCAAGGATCTGTTTTGGGTCCTCTTCTTTTTCTAATTTAAATTAATGACCTACCATAGTTCATAAAAGAATTTGCCACACCTGTATTATTTGCAGATGATACAAGTTTATTTATTTCTCATAGTTCTATTGATGAGCTTCAATTTCTATGTAATAAAGTGGTGAATTTACAAAATAATAGGTTTTTGTCAAATAAACTAACTTAATATGGAGAAAACTAACATTATTCACTTTTGCTACAATGTGATCTCAGAATTAAATGTAATGGTGATGTTATCAATCAAGTATCCAAGACAAAGTTTCTCTGTCTCTTATATTGACGAAAGACTGAATTGGAAACACCATGTCAATTATTAAAAATTATGTATTCAAAAAGTAACAGATGATAAGACAAAAATAATGATTTATTGTAGCTATTTTAATCCTTTAATGACATTTGGTATTTTGTACTGGGGAAATTCCATAAATGCAAACAAAGTATTTTTATTACAAAAAAAGTAAATAAGAATAATCTCTGGAGTAAAATCAATGCAGTCATACAAACCTTTATTTAAAAATAGGAATATATTAACAATACCATGTGAATATGTATATGCTATAGTTAAATTTACTTTAGATACAAATATAGGTTTCAGAACAATTTTAATTTTCACTTTTACAGTACAAGAATTAAAAAAACCCTAAATTTTCGTAGTAATTCATTAAAACGATTTCAAAAAGGTTCCTTTTATTCTGCCATTCATATATATAACACATTTTTAAAATTAGATCTTGAGGGCTATCCATATAGTACAAATTATAAAACAGTTTAAAACATTTTTACTATCTAATTGTTTTTATTCTGTGGATGAATTTTTTACAGTTTAAATAAAATGTACAATTTGAATTTTTAGATTTCATAGTAATACTATTGGTGTATTTAAATTTGCTTATAATATATTTGTATTTGTCTTTTATTAAACTCACATTTTTACCCTTTTTTGTGTTTGACAATGTATTACTTTAATAATTTTTATTTTTGTATTTTTTTTTAACTTATTTTTATCATGTTGAGATTGACTTATGTTCAGATTTATGATAAATATAATTGACTTATGTCAAGATTAATGATAAATATAATTGACTTACCTACAGGTGCTAAGTTTTTTTGACATTATTTTTTGTGCTCAGATATTGTATTATTATTGTTTTATTTATATATTTTTTGCACAGATTATGGAGTGCAGAATGGCACTAATCAGAAGTGTGATGTATTTGTTAATTTGTATTAATGTTTATGTGGTATATTTTAATGTGTTTATCATTTTATTCTGTCATGTATTGAAATATGACTTGTTCTATATCCCCAGCAATTTGTTAGCTGGCATGGGATCCATGGAATGTAAACGTAAATAAAAAAAAAGGTCAGGACTGACTCATTTGACAGCAACCATATCACCTTTATGTGCAGAGCGTGAAAATTATGCAGTGTTTCGGTCGTTAAATTTTTCCTGTTGGACTTTAAGTGGTGACCCTAGTTTTTATTCATGGAGAATGCATAGTAATTTGGTTTGCATGCATCTTTATTTTTGTTTTATGATTTTTGTTGGTATATTTTATGTGACAGAACCCTGAAAATACGGTTTTTGGCCATTTTGAGTGCCCCAAAACCACGTTTCTCAGCATAACATAAAGAAAAAACAGAAACATGGTTTTAAATGGGTTTAATTTACGTAGATAAATATATAGAACACACTTTAGTAATATTTCTTAGAAGACTTTCTTCTAACACACTGCAACAATGCTAATGCACTAGTTGTATAGGACTCTTAGGGTGAAAAATTATTTTGAAATAGTTTCTAGCTGGATGAAAGAAACTACTGAAGGAATATTGTCAGAACCTGCATCATGTCATTTCACTTAAACCAGGATATTTCTTAAATCTACTTTGAACAGTATTTCCCATTTTTAAATTTAATTTTTTTTTGTGCAGGCCAATAAATATTACGCAAATTACCTGAAATTGCCCAACTGTAGTTTATTTAAGATCTACATTTTGCATGTTACTATAATAGCATACACCTTCACGTACAAAGAAGTTGACTGTGTGTTAAATGATCAGTTAATTTGCTGCCAATACTGGGCTGACCAGGCATGGTGAAGTGAAGTGCTTCTCCGCCCTTATCTAAGAGGAGATACAAGACATTCTCAAAGTGTTTCTTAAAAATGTAATTCCTGACACAGTCACCTAGGTCACCGAGCACACCAAGAGGAAGACCATCACTGTGATTGATAATCGTCTATGCCCTGAAGAGACAGGGGAGAACTTTGTACAGCTTCATAGGCTAGGCAGTTAGGTTCATCAGGAAGTAAGTTACGAACATGGCCAAATATGGACAGGAAGGGCAGGGTAAGTAGGGATATTGTTGCAGAGTGATGTAGGGTGGAGATAACAGGTAGAGTAGTGTCTAAAGGAAGAAGGAGACTAGAAATGCAGGAAAGGGTACTGAAGGAAAGCAGTAGTAAAGTGAAGGAAGAGGCATATATTAAAATGCTACGGCCAATGTTCGAGTTTGTAGCAGCATGGGGCCTGTACATGGAATTGGAGGTGCAGGAGTTGCAGAAATGCAACAAAATAGGTGATGGATAAACAGAGAAGGCAATGACAGTGATGGTAAAAAAAAAATTGGGGTGCTACTAATTGAAGGAAAGAAAAAGAGTGAAAAAGCTAGTCAGAATGTACAAGGTGGTGAATGAAGAGAGAGGACGAGGTAAGTTTGGCTGCCTGGTAACTATGGCAGAGTTTAGAGAAGCGGGAATAACGGCGAGAAGATTCATAGGTTGCGAAGTAGAATTGAACGAGGTAGCGAATCCGTGCTTAGGAAGTCGGCGAGGGAGTGGAATTTACTTAGAAGATTTGGTGAAGCTAAATAAGGTTGGAAAGTTTAGGAAGGGTTTATTAAGTGATTGAGGAAGCAGTTTTAGCTTGCCACCAAGCGGTTGCTCATTTGCTAGAAAAATTGTATTATTCTGAAGAATGCTAGCTAGTCTTTCCTTTCTTGCACACAGTTGATGCTCACTGCCACGTAAATACACTGCTTGTATGTACTATGCTTTAGTGGTTTGTAATATTATTGTGATTAGAATTGCTTGACTGTAATGAACACTAGTGATAGGCTGTGTTTCTTTTTTATAGAGAGTGCTGAGATGACTAGCCAGAAAACTTCTTTGTTACGAACATTAATTTATGTCAGTCATTCGGCTCTGTAATGAAACAAATCAGGATGCCATTAATAGCAGTCTTCAGTATAAATAATAGCATCTGGCATACCTGAGAAATATGGTTACATTGGATTGGAAGTTTTTCAATTTTGTTGTGTCAATTGATGATAGGCTAGAAGGAAGAGAAATTTTGATGTCATTCATTCTAGTTCAAAATGTGTCAATAATATTAAAATTAATAGTCATGTTAAATTTCGTAGTCTGTCACTGCCGAGATTACCTCACTTTCCGCATGGTAATACTGTCTGTGGGAAGTTTAGTCTCCAACCCAGACACCTAAATTCAGCTAACCAGTTACTTGGTCAACAGCTTCAGCAAATAAGAAGAATTGTCATCTACAATCTCATCTGCATTAAAAAAAATAAATGGAACCCAACTATCATTGCAGTAGCGAGAGTGCTGTAGATAGAGAAGTATTGCTTTGCTGAGTTTTTATGGTACAGGTAAACTACACTACTGCACAATGTCGCCTACACCTTACACGTGTTTGGTTCCGGCTATTGATCTTTAAGTCACGGTGACCTCGACTCCAACAATGATCTGTCTTGACTAGGTACTTTCCTTTTCTGCCAGGTTTCCTTCGTATATGGGGTTTTAGGCTGATTGGGGGAATGTAGTCCACCTCTCTGAAGGGAAATGGCCAACGACTGGGCTTCTGGTTCTTCATTTGGTAGGTAACTGAGTGAGTACAGGGGCACTATTTCGGATTTCCACAGCACAGGACTTACCCCACATGGAACTGTGAATTGCTTCTATATCCAGGCTTGCAATCGCAGACGCTGCACCTGCAGGCACGCTGCTTGTCGTAGAATTGTGATGCTGGGGTGGGGAGGCAATGTTACGTCGTCTGTGTGTGTAGTTGTCTCTTCATGAGTGGCAGGAGCGATAACCTCCCTCCTGCTGCTGCTACTGGGCTCCTGGTCCAGCGGATGAGGTGGTACCATGGCTGCAACGGTCGTCCTGCGTGCACTTTTCTCTGCCCAACGCTGCCACCTCGGCTTCCAATGGGCAGGGTGTGCCATGAGTCCCTATTATCTCAGGCCCTTGGCCACTACACCACTACGACCTCGACCCCAGTTCAGCGACACTTGACCCCTTTTGGAGGTGAGACCATGGAGCCCTACTGGCAGCGTCTACTCTTATCCTACCACCAGCTGCAGTGTGCATGTGTGTAGTGTGATCAGGTGGGTTTTCGCAGCTCCAGATTTCTTATTTTCCTCTTGCAGTAGGGAACGGGGTAGGACGAACTACTTGAATAAGATGCTGGCGTAGCAGAATAATAATTCCTTGTTTATTCACGTATCTGTCCCTACCATGTGCACCCAACTTTGTGGACTCATACTGCCTTTGATCAGCAGTCTACCCTATAATAGATATACCCTGTCACTACTACTGCTGGTGGTTGACCACGTCGCACCACCCAACAATGCCCCACAGACAATGTTCAAACTAAATTGCAAGGCTGGGCACCTCCAAGCAGGCTAGATGTTAGCTCGGCGGAACCCCAAGGTAAATAAAGTATATTAGGTAGGCCACTCCGGCCCTGTGTTCTCTCATTGGCTGCCCGCGTGTGACGTAGGAGGATGCCGAGATGCTCACTGCATGTAAAGAGCTTGTGCGCCGAAAGTATTTTAAAACCAAACTCGTCAGAAATCGAAAACTATTCTAGTAACTTCAAAATTTTTACAGAATATCTATGAACTGCCCTGCCAATGATGCCATATGTTAAATTTCTATATGTGATTAGCTAATTTTTAAAAAAAAATTCAACAGTTTGTTACCGAGGGGATGAAAATTCGTGAGCGAGGAACTTTTTTGTTCTTGGAGATAGATGGGGGATATCAGCGGACGAAATAATTTGGTACCCATTTTGAAGAATTTCGTGAATAGGTTTTCGTTTTGTGCCAGGTAAATGTTGGATAATATTTCACCTGCGCGCGGGATAGGCGAGTCGACCGCAGCATACTTCTCTCTCGGTATATGATCAGCACAGAATTGATTACGTTCATTTAAAATATATATTACACTTGCTATGATGTACATAAAATATGTATCAATGCAAATTACCCCCCGTCCCTTCCCAAAGAAATGATTGGCTCAAATACTTACATAAAAAAATTTACAGTTTCAACAAAACAATTAGAGTGATATAAGTGTATTCACTGATGTTTTTCAAATTTTGGCTTGTGTTTCCTTTACTTTTCTAAATCCTTGCACTATGGTACAATATTTCTAGTAACGTCGCAACGAATTTGCTACGAATATAATAGAAAACGTAATGTTGAAGTCACAGTTAAAAATGTAAAGAAAACATTTATAACAGTGTTTGTAACAACTGCCACGGACACATGCCAATTAAGCAATGAATCCATGCAGAAAACACATAATTTTCTATTAGTTTTAGATTGTTTGCTAATAACATTGTTGCAAAAATGTGTTATTTACTATGTTACGACATATACAAATGGCCCTTTGTGTTAATAGTATGGCTAGTATAATTTTGTACCAACATATATTGACCTATATATCATACCACTGCAAAAAGTTCAAGAAATTAATATTAATAAAAATGTAAATAATGATATCAACACTCTTGACAACAATGCTAGTAACATGTTTATATAAACATTATTTTTGATGATAAAACGTGTCCTCCATTTATTGTTGAAATAGAATGGTATGAAAATGTTATTGGAAATATTTGAGGTAGTTGTAAGGGTTTACTTCTCAAAACTCGGTAATCATCTTAGCAATAATTTACAGAACAAATTCTAGAATTATCTTGATTAAACGTGTCTCTTCGCTTACAGCGCGATGGACACAGTGGGCTCAAATCCTGTTTTTTTTTTTTTTCCTAATCTGTAGTATAAAACACCTGTAGTCTTTGACCCCCCAATCAGTACACTATGACATAGCACAGCGAACTTATAGTTATACGTTTTGCTAATTTAATACATATAGTCTCGTAATGAGTATGGCTCATTGCATTCAGCACTACAGCCATCTCAACACTATGTGGCTGGAACCTTCCCTTTTACATCAGCAGCAGGGCACAACACGAGCGAAAGAAAGTGCGGGAGATGGGAATATACAAAGTGCTGATAACATTATTTTCTCGATCATTTTTGTAATGGTACAACATTATTTTGATAATAATATTACTGTAAAATTATTATCAAACAAGGACATTTGCATAGGACATAACATAGTAATTAACACATTTTTTTGCATTATTTCTATTTTACTATTTAATAAAATTTTTTTTAAACTTTGCTTGCAATATTTCTTTCATAACATAAGTAGCACATTTGTTGCAACATTGCTAGAAATATTGTACCGTTGTGTACGATTTGTTGGCATCTGTGTCATCAACATTTTTACATTAACATTGTTGCTTATTTTTGTGCATAATTAGGATTTAGAATAGTAACGTAAAAAACAGAAAAAATTAAAAAAAAAGTCACTGGTGAATACATTTAAATTACTGTAATTGTTTTGTCGGAACTGTATCTTTTTATAGTAAGTATTTGAGCCAATGGTTTCTTTCGGGGGGTATTTGCATTGAAATAACTTTTGTATACATCATACCAAATACATAATAAATAATGAAAATTAACGTAGTAAATTCTGTGCTAATAAACAGAGAGAAGTATGTTGTGGTCGGCTCGCCTATATATCTCGCGCACAAGTAAAATATTTTCCAACATCTACCTGGCACTAAACGAAAACCCATTCACGAAATTCTTCAAAAAGGGTACCAAAATTTAATATAGAGTTTCTTCTTTATTTCATCCACTGATATTCCCTATCTGTCTCCAAAAACAAATAAGTTCCTCGCTTACTATATTTTGCCCTACATTTTCTTCTCCTCGATAGAAACAGGGTACCGTTGAATATTAAAAAAAAATTAACTAATGGACATATAGAAATGTAACTTGCAGTATCATTGGCAGGACAGTTCATAGATTTACTGTAAAAATTTTGAGGTCACTAGAGTAAATAGTTTTCAATTTCTGATGTGTTTAGTGTAACAGATTTCTGGATGCGCGAGCTTGTGCGCAACACTCCATGGCTCGACTCCTCCATGTGATGTCAGCAGCAGGGAGTGGAAAGAGCGAAAGATAGTGTGGGAGATGGGAATACACCCCTGCGGCGGAAGCCGGCCAAGAACAGTGTGCATAGAGATTTCACCCTCGGGCCTCAAACCCAAGTCCAGTGAATCTCCTTCCTCCCTGGCATCATACCCACTGTAGCCCAAGCCTAGTAGCCCAACTTACGTGCTTTTCCAGCCACGAGTCACATGGAGTGGGAATTTACCACAAACACACCTAAAGATGTGCTGCTGTGGCACAACGTTATGTTGTTTAGGTTATGTAAGGGTTGTTCAGGTGCCAAGTAAGAGTATAATGTGCAGTTAATCAAAATGTGTCTTAACAAGTTAGGAGAGTCTATTCTCACTGCACCTGCACGAATGGGAGAGATAGTTCAGTATTGGCAGTGATTGAGTATGGGTCAGTGGGAGCTGCAATGTTCATATATTACACCTGTCAAAATATGTGAATCGCTACGGCAAAAGCGGACAAAATTTAACTGCGCTGTACCTCAGAATGATATTGGTCTGTTAATTATAGCGTCAGCAGTGTCATGTAGTTTTCCTCTGTTTAGGATCAACTATTGGGGATAGCGCTCCTCCATACTGCCTCTGCTATGTTTTATCACCACAAAGCTATGTGAATATTATTTTCTCACTTGATGTTTTATTTGTGATACAAATTATTTATTCATGGATTGCATTGAAAGGACACATGCTCACTTCAACACCATCTAATCTTTTAGTGTGCAGTTATTTATGCTAATTGTTGAACATATAATTGTTACATTTATGAAACAGGTATTTTAAGGCAACCAATTTGTATTTTTTGTCAGATAAGTTTCTATGTTTATATGTCATTTTTCAAACTATTCAAATTAATGCAGTGGAGATGCAAAATCAGATATTCTTTAATTGTCTTGTGATGCAGAAAATGTCACCGGCAGTGCCTTGAAGCAGCTGCAAGAAGCAGAAGTGGTCGTAGCTGACAACAATCTGATAGCCCCATACATCTACAATTTAAAAGCACGGTGGGTTCAATCGACGTGGGCAGGTGTGGAGCCTCTTGTGAAGGCTTATCAGGAGAGACAGGTTTGTGTAGTAACAGAATAGGTTTGGTTATTTCATTCTGTTGAAATGTGCCTTTGACATTTTTCAATAACAATGACTTTAGGAGTCATTCTTTAGAAATACTGTTGCACAAAATTTAAATGTTTCTGATAGCATTATTACTAGAATACTGTGTATAGTATGATAATTAGATTTTTAAATAAAGTGGAACCTGTTATAAAATTCCTGAAAGGATTAAAATTAAAGTGTATATACAAATAGGAAACTGTATAAGAAGATACATGTTTTCCTACTATCAAATAGTTTCAGGGACCACATCAGAATAATATAACAACCAGGAAAATGTTATTGTGTACAAGTGTGCAGTAGAATCTCACTATTCGCAGTTTTGGAATAAAGGAGTAGGGTTGTAAGGTTTATGTACATCCTAAGGATATTTTAGCCCATGAGATGTATGAGATACAGATTGAAGTAAATATGTTGTATCTACAGAGTGGTAGAACGGATGCATGCACATGTTCAATGATATCTCAAAATAGTGTGTCAGGCTTGTAGTTAATCATTAGGAAAACAATTTGTTTGCTATCAGATGATGCACTTCAAAAATATTTAATCAATATGTAGGTAGTTAAAACATGACAAGATTATTGGCCTTTTGACCAAGATTAATTTTCAACTGGAAAATACGAAACTAGGACTAAATGACTTTTAGGACGTGCAAATTGATTTTTACCCTCCTGACAATATACGGGATGGTAAAATAGTTTATTTAATAGGTATAAAACTACATTGGAAGGTAAATGTTGTAGGAATAAAGTGATAATGGCGAAAGATACTAGTCACCTCTCGTTGGGCTGTAGGAGAAGAATAAATGCCGAACAGGACTTGTCTTGTCAGTGAGAGGGAACTAAATTTTTGCCAGCATGTTAATTTAAAAGGCAAATAATTCATCTTGCATGTATAAGTTCACATTGAAGGTTGGTGTAAATAAAATGAAAACATTGTAAAGTACGTATCACATCTTGTTAGGTCAGAAAAGAAGAATAAACAGAGTGGGGCACTACTTGTCATTGATTAGGATTTACAATTTCTTCAAGAAAATAATTTGTTACAAAATATAAATTAAGGTTGTAGGAAGACGTCGTTCGTATAAAATAATAGTACAGTAAGATTTTCATCTCTTGTCTTTTTGGCTAGAAAAACAAACACCAAGCGAGGCACAGTTTATTAGTGCATTTTTACTGGTCTGGTGTTTTAGTTTTTGGGCAGTAAAATAATTTATAGTTCAACTTAAAATTTACACTGAAAAGTAGGCATTGTAAGAATAAAATTATAACAAAAAGGGAGGTACTCGTCTTTCATTTGGCCAGGAAGAGGTGATTGGTTTTTAATTTTTACTTTACTGGCATGGTAACTTACAGGATAGTAAAATAATTTGTCTTCAAAGTATAAATTTATTTTTTAAATTAAGCTATTAAAGCATTTTGAGCTTCAGAGTTAGTAATTTTATTTTGTGAAGTAATTTTCAGAGATAATTAATTTGATGGTTTCCTTATTTAAGAGCCCTATATAGCTGGCACATGAACATTGTTGCAGCATGTTAGGAGACATTTTTTTAAAGATATACTACTAAATGTGTGTTCAATCGCTTTGTCTACTAAAAGTAAATACATTCGTTTAAAACTATGCTTTTGAATTTTGGTTTTCTAGGTATCATGCTTAGAAACATGTCTCAGTGCAACTCAAAATGGCTATAAATGGCATCTTCAGACTGTGGTGACGTAAAACACACTGCTTTTGATGATTGCTGTACAGGGCGCTTAAAAGGACACAAGATAATAATCACATGAAATCAGTTATGATGTTAAAGTTTGTTGATTACTATTACGGATTGTTTGGTTACTGTTCAGTATTCCATATCCAGCAACATAAAATCTACTACAATTACGAAACTTATCAAGTACACCACATTTTCTTTCGCACATTGCAAATAAACTAACTGAGGAACATAGTCAACTAGTGTGCAATTGATTATTTTGCGAAATTATGCAATTTTTGTTGAGAAATTAAAACATTTGTTCTGAATTTTGACCAAATTTGGAATTTTACATTTTTAACACTTTGGACACGTCACGTTAGTAATAATGACAATTCGTCTACCAGTCAGCAGTGTTGTAGTGGGGGCGGAGCGAGGCGGTGCGACGCTCCGCCACTGCTCTTGAGGCAGGAGCGGAAGCTCCGCCACTGTTAGCAATTTTGTTATTATTTCTGCCAGTAAAACTGGCAAAATAGCTTTATTTTGCACCTTCAAACTCGAAGGTCCCCGGGGGAGGACCCCCGGACCCCCCGCTTTAATTGGAGCGGATGGATGAACCAATGGGTTTGAAATACTTAGAGCTCCGGCACTGAAAATTCTGGCACTGCAACACTGCCAGTCAGCATATTGTATCACATTAAAGCAAGATACTACAGCCGAAAACCATAAGTTGACTGTTTATATCCAGTCACACACGTATGTAGAACATGTTTGGAAAAAACTCAGACTTCCAATACAGCATGGCATGTGAACTGTATTTGAGTAATATTACAAAATATTCTGTAACATTGAAAGGAATCCTGAATATATTGAAATATTAACCTTTCTCATTATGAGCAACCAAACATCCATTTTGCTCATCACATGAGGTACGTACTGACCAAACACACTTGCAAAAATATTG
Organism: Medauroidea extradentata; assembly: GCA_003012365.1. Taxonomy (NCBI): domain Eukaryota; kingdom Metazoa; phylum Arthropoda; class Insecta; order Phasmatodea; family Phasmatidae; genus Medauroidea; species Medauroidea extradentata. The sequence continues at coordinate 44,300 of PNEQ01002005.1, read as the reverse complement.
TTCATGCCTTTTTACACATTGCCTTTCCTGTAGAGACTGTCACAGTTGACTGAAAATTTTTTTACTACCTTTGCAGTAGTTGTTTGCACATAGCAAAAGACAGGTTCCTTGTTGCAGTAGCATTCTCCTAACATAAGCATCCATTGTCTCAAATTTACCAAAGACACTATGCAAAGAACAAAGAGAAACAAATTTAGTATAAATTTCCATAAGACTCACCAAAATCAAATTTCACTTCAGTTTTCGAACAAAATATCTGAACGTGTTTTGCATGCACAAATATGTCCAATGAAGTAGACAATACAGTAAACTTAAATGTTTTTTTTTTTTTTTTTAATCTGGAAGCATGACAAAAACAGCACGTACGTCGAATCCAGGATGAATGGCTGTGACGCTAGCCATTGTTGTCGATGCAGATTCAAAACTTCTCATAGCTGACTTTTATATGTGCAGGAGGTAAAAAAAGAGGAACACGATGGAAGGAGGAGCAAAATGGTACTTCCTTTAAGCTGAACAGGTTACCAGAATCCTTGAAATACACTTTTGTGAAATGGTAGTGTGTTTCCTATTCATGGTCATAGGAAATAACACAAGGTGAGTAAAAAAGAATGCCCCAACTTTGAAGGTCTGTATAATCACAACCAAACATCTTATAGTGTTGTGCGACCACTCAAAGAACCGTGGAACAATTAATTGTTTGTACCATACCTTTATAAATGTTCGATTTGACCGCCACGAGCAGCACGACCCACATTGACGTGATACACTAACTCGTTCCACACTCCACACTCGTGCCAGCATGTCCAGCGTAGTGGTATGGATGCTGTCCAGGAGACTTGGTGTGAGGGGGGAGGGTACAGCCTAAAGTTTCATTTTTCTGCCACTAAACAGCTTTGAGAGCTACTTTCGTTGCACTACGAGTGTGTGCAGGGTGTTAGTCCGCAACACAATGGCGATGGAACAACAAAAGGCATTTTTGTGTCATTAACTTTGCGAAATGTGAATCTGCGACGTCTGTTCAATGTGAATTCCGTCGCAAATACTGATGTCGTCCACCTGATAGGTGGTGTATCCTACGGTGGTTTTGTCTGTTTCGTGACAAAGGTTGCCTGTGCAAAGGCAAGAGTTTCCGGGCGACCGCGTGTGTCAGACAACAATGTGCAACGGATTCAGCAAGTGTTTGCGCAGTTTCTGTTAAAATCAGCTTGCCGGAAAATGAGACTCCCTGAATCAACTGTGTGGAGAGTGTTGTAGAAGCATTTGTTGTACAAACCATACAGGTTACAGCATGTGCAGGCTCTTGTTGAAAGGGACGAACAACTGAGACTTACCGTATCTACCCAGGTAACCCCCGCCCCCGTGTATGCCGTGCACCTGTAGTTTTAGACCACCTCAGCCGGAAAAAAATTTATGGAAGCAAAAAATTAAAATTATAAGTGCATTTCATGCTTATGACCACCTATTTTCCATTAAATGATGAAGTACACAGCAACAGTGTTTTAATAAATCAGTGATCAGTGCTCATGCTGAAAACATGCCTACTAGTACATTAAATAAAGTGACCAGGCTGCTGTGTGATGCTTGGCAACAGCGCCGAAGCAGCGAAGAAGGTAGAAACGTGACCTTGGCAGCTGTATTCTCCCACTATTGTGCAGCAGGACAGTGACCATGTCATGGGCCAGTTAAAGGGGTGCATAAACATCTTACAACTTTTTCCAGTCGCATGTTACCATAGTTTTCAATACATGTGATTCCTTTAAACACTACAAAGTACGGTAATCATGGAGTTTAGTTTTCGATCAACAAATAAACTATTTATTTACAAAAATAAATATGTAAACAACATGAACGGCAACGTTATCAAAACGGATGTCACGTTGAAATATCAACCTCTCTGTAGTTGTGTCTCTCACTCTCCGTCAGAATCACTCATCACTGTCAGAATCGCCCGCAGCTGAACTTTTGTCGTCGAAATTTACGTAGTCTTCAGTGCTGTCAAGTGCATTAAATATGCAGCACTTTCTAAAGCTCTTTACAGCTAAGTCTTCCGAGATCATTGCCCAAGCATCCAGGATCCACTGACACATCTGAGTCATACTTGGTCGTTTCACTCGCCCAGTAGGTGTCATCTCATGCATGCTGCTCGCCATCTACTCACTGTATTGCCACTTCAGACGTGTCTTGAATGGCTTGTTAATACACTAGTCAAGTGGTTGTAGCACAGATGTCAGTCCATCGGGGATTGTTACTTGATCGGTGCGGCACTTTTAGACAGTATTTGGTTTATACAGTCAAATGACCGTGGAAACTGTAGAGTACAAGCATGCTATTGCGGCGTAGATTCAACAGTGCTCCGTGCCGTCTTTCCCACACAGATTTTATTCAGTCTGTAACCATTGCATTGTCCATCCAACCTTTTTCCTGTGCCCTCACACTTTTGTCACTGGGAAATTTTTCACCTTTGGGTAGAAGTTTCCTTTTGAAAATAATTTACGGTGGCCGTTTTTTACGACAGAAAGAATAGTGAATTTTACTGTGCATCGCATCTTCTCATTTCTGCCGGTTAAAATACAAACAGTTTTGACGCCCTTCGTTTCAACAGTTGTGTTAGTTGGCATATCAAAATACACGGACGTTTGGTCTACGTTTCCAATTTGGGAAAATAAATACTTATGCTCTTTACGCAATTTAACCACTTTTCTTTCAAAGGCAGCAGCCTTCTCGTCGTAGGTTGCTGGCAAACACTGTGAGTTGGTAGTACGACGTCTCGTTGACGTCTCCGTGAACCTTTGTATCCAATTCCTTCTTGCCTTGAAGTTTTCTGTCACTTGGAGTTCACAGGCAATTTGCAGTGCTTTCAGAGCACACATTCCCATGCTTACGGTGTAGACGAACTGCCGTGTTTTTTTGCGAAGTTTGTAGCTGTTTTTCCTCCAGTCCCGTGTGCACAACTCATCCACATCAGATTTTTTTCCTGCCACACGATTACTTATCACCTCTGCTTCACCCACAGTTTTTAATTTTTCCGACACTGTGAAGGAACACAACTAGCGAGGAAGGGGGCATTTTGTGTGATTAACAGTTAGTGAAGGGAGATTTGCGACAACTATATATACGAAAATGTGCAAGTGTTTAGTCAGAAATGGCTTATAGAACTAAACATTACAGGAGGGTGGTACATTTCCACTCTCCTGTGGAAGAGCACCAGCCTTCAGTTCAAATAAGCCTGAGACCATTATGCTGTATCCAGTCCAAGATCGCAGCAGAAATAAACACTATCACATGTGAGCTCTCGATCATTGGTTGGCTGGTTAGTTAACAGTGTCATTACGCAGGAATTTAGGTCCTACGCTAAATTGCTTTGTTTTAGTTCAGGATTGGTGGTTTAATCGCTCAGTTGCATTTTTTTAATCCTCTGTAATATAATATCACACTGCGCGTGAAATACTATATGTGCATGGAATGGATTTACTGTGACTTATGCTGCGACGTGAACGTCCATCGTGATTCCATTTCCTCCTCAGCGAGGCGCGATTCAGTTTCTCCACTTGTCGCCAGTCGGTAGCTTTTGAGACACGCGGAGGTGGTGGGGCGGTTTGTTGCACAGCCAATGCCGTGAAGGGTGTTAAAGTGGTCTGGCTTTAAATTAAAATAGGAAAAATGTTTGACGCTTATTCAAAGTCATCATTAAACAAACACAAATATATAAAAATAGCCCAGATCATAATTTTTAAAAAAGTTATTGCAACGTAAAAATTTCATAACACTGTAAGAAGGGGTTTGCGCGTAGAAAAATATTTAAATATCGGTGTATGAAGACAATAAAACAGGTATTATTTAAAAATGTAATAAAGTACAGTTAAAATGTAAAAGTGACAAATGTAAAAACTTCATTATAAAGGTAAACCCATCCTTTTTAGATTGGTATATAATAGGTTTCTGTAGGTTGAACAATTATTGTGTGGTCCATGACAACAGAAGCCCGCTACAAAACTTGTCGCGGCTGTCTTGTTGCGGCGCGGTGGAGCCGGTGGTAGCTGCTAAGGGTGTCTAGTGCGTGACGCTGCGAGTCGTGGCTTCAAGAATTCTTTGAGCGGAGACGAAGTAAAGTTCTTATGTGTAGCCGCTGACGCTGTGCACGCATTCGGGTATCACCGGAAATACTCAGCCGTCCCTCTTCGATTCAAGGCTTCCTCCTCTCACACGTGCTTGCTCCCTCCCTGCCTATCACTCCCGCCCATCAACCACACATCAGGACACCACTGAACTGCTTTCTATGCTAGCAAGTTATCTTTCCAAAGTAGATTCATCTGTACGAGACTTTTGTTAAAGCGTAACCGGCTGAGTTAGTACAGTAATATACATTTAAACTAGATTTTCACAGCAATACCTCTAAGTAAACCACGCGCATGTGTTCTGGTGGATACAGGATTTTTTGAGTTTAAAAGTGTAAAGACATGTCAAACATACACACATAATATTATGTTCAGCCACCGCACTCCCCTCCCTCAAAAGTCTTAAATCTACCACTGCGCGTGTGTCTAGAACAACTTTATAATTTCTTGTCACTTTAGCGAATGATTCTTGAATTAGTAGACACTTCCTGGAGGACGCTGAACCAGTAATACAGAAGCAATGAAATACAAGCCCATACATGTGAAATCACTGAATTTTCGAGCAGCCTTGGGTACGCAGATATTCTTTGAGGCTTGTATGTTGGTCAGTGAATCTGTGGATTTTACCTGTCTCTAATCATTATCTGGTTTACAAATTGTAAGGAACACTTTCTTTCGTACAAAGAGACAGTTAGCAATCTGGGAACCTAGCCCAAGAAAAAATTAATTTATATCAGAAAAAATAAAACCAGGACATTACACACTGTAATTTAACCAATGAGTTCATAAATTATGTGTTATCGAAGTATAATATATTGACAACATCCTTGTGGCATACAAATTGCTACAACAGCATTCGGTGCTGTTCGCAAAGCAAGTTTCGTTAATAATCAAGAACCTGAGTTATACTAAGACAAAATAAAAGTAGGGTAGTATTTCTTACCAGAAAATCCATTAAATGTGACTTCAGTTGTTTTGAATTCTTCACGTTCACTGTGTCCATCACGAAAATACTATGATATTAATGATAAAACAAATTGCTTTCAATCTTCAAGGAAAGGTAATAGTACTTTTACAGTAAAAGTGTGAGGATTTGATTAATTGTTATGTGTTATTAATAGACTTCGGTTAAGTCTGTTAATACATACTGTACTAGTAAAGTTGACTTGTGCTCTTGTTAGTACAGTCAATTTGTTTTTAGTAGATTGTTGATAAATTCCATAAAAATATGTTGTATAGTATTTATAGTGCATTGTTAATTGTGAATATTTAATTTGGTTGCTTTCCTGTTGATACACACTACAGTGTCAGTAGTGCTAAGTAAGTGTATTTTACTATATAAAGGAGAAAATGCAAACAGTGTGTGCTTGTCAACACATGCACACATGCAATGAAATTGAGACACAGAGTGAGTTTATGTGGCAGCAGATAAGAACCTTATCTCCAATAGTCCAGTCATTATAGTAAGTTCACTTCGGGATTCGAGAAACCCAGCTATAAGTTTGTAAATACTTGTATATTGACACCCTAAAAGTACGCAACTATTAAATTTCAAGGTGAAATGTCACAAAAATTGATTTTTTGTGCTTTTTTTGTAAATATCTTATTTCCTATGGGTTTTTGCTATTTGTATTTATCATCAATATTGTAGAATACAAAATTCTCTACAAATTTTGTTTTAAAAAATTTTTTATACGGTGAACCATTTTCGAGATAGAGGGCGGAGAGCGCACGGTCACAGGATCACTTCAGGTTAACCGGTGCCTCCGGTCGAAAATGCGCCATATATAGTTGATGAACTATCGATAAATCAATTATTGTAAATATTTGTCAATTTTTATTAACTATTATATTATATTTTATCATTTTTTTCCTAACCTATCCACTTTTTATTCAGTATTAATTTATGTAACAACACTTACCTGCCCATGTAATTGCAGAATTGGTAATGAAAATATAGGAATTATATTTGAATTTTAACCTAATTAATATTAATAACTTCTTACATGATGAAAAAAAATAAATTATGAATTAATTTTTTTATTAAAAAATATCATTCAATGCATTTATTTTTATTAAAAGTAAAAAAATGGAATAAAGGGTACAAAAACTACAATTAATAATTTTAATCATCTTCTTCCTCTTCATCGTCGTCTTCCGGCTGCTGGTAAATTTCAAACTGGTCTTCATTATCGTCTTCAACGACATTTGTCTCAAGTTCTTCCATGATTTCGGGGTCAAAGGTTCCATCTTCGTTAATGTCGCCCTGATATGGTAGAGCATTGAGACAAGCTTGCCCATTACATTGGCCACAAGCTAAAGAGCATTGCAAGCCCGCTTTCCTGTATCCGCATCGCGAACCATTGATTATAAATATTTGTCAATTTTTACTAACTATTATATTATATTTTATCATATGCAGTTGCAGAAAATTGTATTTAGCAAATCTTCTGGAGCAGGTGGTAAAATTGTCATGATAGGCTCCAGAAAATCGTTTCGCATTGCCCAACCCCATACCTGGGGTTCCAAATCATGCCCTAACCAAGTTTGAACTTGATAATATACACGTTCGAAATGTTGATGAGCAGCTGCACTTGTTGGTAGAATATTTGAAAACTCCACAGGTTTATTAAGTTTTGTAGACCTGACGTAATGCATATAACGAAGATGATCGAGATTTTTCACAGATTTCGGAGCAATATAGACTACTGGCTATAAATAGAAAGGTCAGTAGTGTATAATAGGAGCTCGTATAATTCCCAGGTATAATTTTTGATGTAGTGGAAGGATTTTAAAATTTACAGATTTTAAAGAAGATGCACTTAATTATTTTCTATTTAAAATGTCATTAGTGTAAATGGGAATATAATTATATTATGATTTAAGTTTTTCCCTTAATTATTTTTTAATTTTAGGAAACGGTTATGAGTATTATTGAATAGATATAGATTTAATGCATGAAGAAAATGATATAATATAATAGTTAGTAAAAATTGACAAATATTTATAATCATTGATTTATCGGTAGTTCATCAACTACATATGATGCGTTTTCGACCGGTGGCACTGGTTGACCTGAAGTGATCCTGTGACCGCGCGCTCTCCGCCCTCTATCTCGAAAACAGTTCACCGTATAAAAATATTTTTAAACAAAATTTGTAGAGAATTTTGTATTTTACAATATTGATAATAAATACAAATAGCAAAAAACCCATAGGAAATGAGATATTTACAAAAAAGCGCAAAAAACCGATTTTTGTGACCTTTGACCTTGAAATTTAATAGTTGCGTACACCCTACCATATGTAGGTTTTGAGACAACTTTAAGGGTGTCAATACACAAGTATTTACAGACTTAACAGCTGGATATCTCGAATTCCGAGATTCTTACCTAATTTAAGCTTAAATGACTGGACTACAAGGTCATGTAGTTATACAGACTCACAGATAGGTTCTTTGTTCTCTGTCCTCTTCCTACACTCTGCTGAATCCAGATCTCGTCAGTTCTGATTTAGTTCTTCAAATATATACGTCTCATGTGCTGGTGGTTCAGTAGCTGTTAAATACGTAGTTTTTATTTGTACAGTATTCAATTTTCAAGTAAAGAGAATCTTGAATGATCTAAAATGGAAGGTGACAGAAAATGGTCAACTTGTTGTTCTAAACGTTATAAAAAGAAGGTACATTAGCTGAGAAACAGTTTAAGACGAATTCAGGGCATATGGTTTTATTTATTAAGTTACAGGATTGAAGGTCATGAAGGCTGCAGTTAGGAAAAAAAGTTCCTTAAGCCTGAAGATGACATGTAGCCTATTTCTTGTGAAGACATATAGCCTGGTTCTAGTGGTGATAGTGTGTAGGTAGATCAAGATGCTGCACTAGCTCATCTAAATGTTTCTTTGTCTTCTCTTGGAGACTCACCAGTATATAAGAAGAAAATATATGGTTCTAAGAAGTGTTGTGCAGAAAAAATGGAAAAGTTTAAAACAACATAAAATCAACACTAGGTTAGATGAAATAGCTGATGAAAACAGATGGTTTTGGCCAGTGGCCTCGGTCAGAACGGTGGCTTAGCAAGAGGCCTGATCGCCTGTGGTGGCGACAATTTAAACAAAGCATTGCTGAGATGTTAGAAATATTCCTAGTGTTAGGCAAGTACTACAATATCCAGAGCACCAATGTAGGCCCAGCCTACTTCTTACAGACAGCACAAGAAAACTGTACAGCTCAGCTGGTACACAGGCTCCGTGGATAGGGGGAGCCTGAATCAGATGTCCTCTCTCCGCACACCTCTCCAAAGTAATCAGTTGGTCTTGACACGAGTGGCTCGGCAGGTGAGACATCCATGGTCTACTTTGTGGCAGGCTGCGTTCACTGGCCCCGGCGTTGAGGGTTCCCGATGACATTGGTCCAAGTTCCAATGCATTCCATTTCTTGCTCTCCAAGTACTTTAAGTCCACGATCCGAAGGATCCAGCTGTTGGATGAGATACATATATCATGTTTCAACACCGCGAAATATCTCCTTCTGTCTTGACCTCTGGACTACTTCCCTTTGGAGGTGTCTTCCATCTTATTGCTGAGCTATAGATTGTTGCTCATGACGCCTGCACAGTGGCCAGATGGTCCACTAGTGGATATTTAAATCTTTTTCAGAACACTTACAGTAGCCCACTCTTAGGCAAGGTACAATTTTTAAGTGTCAGTATCATTAATTAATTCACTTATTGATTATTATTGTTTTTGTTGAATCTTGAGAAGTAAAATTAATTGAAGCTTAATTGTTTTTCTATACATTTTAATGTTTTAGAAATGTGTGTAGGATATCTTATTGTCACAGTTTCATCTAATTGGTTGTATGTATATTTGTGCAGTATGAAATAAGACTAAAATATTTAGACATTATAAACAAACCTATGTTAGGTCTAGTATACATATGTTACATAGTTTTTAATTTGTTGTAGGAGCTACCATCATGTGTAATAACAAGGTTTACTGGTATACTCTTTGGTCGTCTGATGTCAGAATACGTTGTAGCAAATGTAGTCAATTGGGAGAGAGATTTCAGAAAAATTATGGAATGCCAGCGCAATTGCTTATGGGGAAAAAGCCAGACCGTAATGGAGCATCGTGCAATAAGTGATCTCACATTTGGTATTGTAGGACTTGGAACTATAGGTAAATATGGTAAGTGTTGTGTTATTTTGAAATTTTATTCAGAATTTAGGACTACAGTGAATGTCTTTTTTTACACTTAACAAGGGTTTATGAAAAATTTTATAGAATGAAGTAGAGGTTAAAATAAGTGTTATAAATAAAAAAGGGTTACACTGTTAATGTTCATACGTACATTGAGTGAGTGTTTTCATGGCCAGAGTCATGAATTTTATGTTTCTGGGATCATATCTGTTCTAAAGATTTACCTTTGTAGAATTATCTGCAAAAACCTTTGAATCAAATGTAGTCTCAAACCAGAAGCCTAGACAGTTACATGTATGTTTTAAAACTGAGTGGCTCGAATTTGAAAAGATTGTGTAGATCCATCAGTCAGACTGTCTTTAACATATACACTAATTAGTGTAAAATAATTTCACGGATGAGCAATATATGCACTGACACGATAAATCAAATTTTGTCTACAAATTTATATTTTCAGTAAGCGATGCACCATCACTATTTTAATATTTTATATTGTTTTAAGCTTATAGTCTACGTAGTTTCTTGAGTTCTGAAGCTTCAGGGAAAAAACTGAAAAATTGTAAAAAAATAAATAGGGAAAAATGTTTTTTTTTTCCTCCTTTGATGTGAAAATAGGAAAAATTAGATTTTTTTCATCAATGTGAAAAATTAGGGAAATTAGAAAGAAAAAAAGTGCAATAAGATTAATTTTTCAATTTCTGAATTACAAATCTGGGTGTTAAATTTACTTACGTTTGGACCTATCTGCCGATACACATAGTGCCCTACCGGTACCACGAAAATGAAATAATCAGTAAATGTAACACGAAGTTTCAAAAAGATCAACAATAAAGTTGGTACCTATAGTAAAATAAACAATATACACATGAAGAAACCAGAAATTCTTGTCAAACACATAGTCATACATAACTTACAATCTCTGCCAGGAAAACAGTTTCGATTACAACAAACGACCCTTTGTATTTCAAATTCAGAAGTAACACACTAAGACTTGCTGCTTGTATCAACTGGCTAAATGGCTTACTTTGCTGTTGTTTTATATTTATCAACTGTATGATTTGGTGTTTTTTTTTTTTTCGGACACATAATTAACTTGTGAAATTTGACACTGATTGCCGTTTTCCAGGTGTTCAGTTATGACTTACGGTGGTGCGTATGTGTGTGTTCCTGATTACTAGTAAACAAGTTACTTAAATTGCAGTAATGTGATGCTTCTGTTCCCCTTATCTTAAAACTTTAAAGTTCTCATGTTTGCATTCTTTTCCTTCTTTCCACATTCCTATGCCCTGATAGTAAGTAAACATTCAGAATGAATCAGATAGGCTAGTTCTCTGCTCTCCTCCATATTTTAATTACCTTATATAAGTTAATATATATTATTTAGCCATCACAGGTTTAGTATAATTTCACAATGATTTTAAAGAAATTTTTCTAGAAAATTTGGGGGAAAAAAAGGGAGTTTACTTTTTTTAATTATTATTATTATTTTAGATCCCTAGTAGATTCATTAATTTATATATTTTTGTCAAACTATGTAGTTTCCAGTATTTATTTCTGAGATTAATTTGAATACAGTAAGTCATTCCTGAAGGCCACTGCCTACTGCCGGGTCCAGCTGGGAGCAAAAAGAGAGGTTTATTGAGTATACTTATGTGACTAGTCACCTCTCAACCCTCAAGACACGCATGAGAGAGAGATATATATATAGACACACATACCACCACTGATTTTTTTTTTGTCTCAGTGTAGCCCAAATTTCTATAGGATCGTTTAGACCCCTTTTTTTCCTTTCTTTCCCAGTACCTACCTTAATAACTATGAACAAATGAGTATTTTAATTCTTAATAATGTACAAAAACAGCTGCTTAGAAATTTTTCTACATTTTTATTTCTGTAGCAAAGTTTTCTTCATCGAAAGTAGAAAATGTTTGTCTGAAAGTGATATCTTGATAGGTAACTGATCCCACCGAATATAATTAACAAGTAAATCTTACCCTTGCTCAAGTCAAGGCAGCACTCTTAATGTCGCAATTAATTAAATTTTTTAGTCGGTTAGCATTTTTATGATTACGTACTTAGTTTAGTGTGCAGCATATGCTTGCTTAGTCTATTTAACTCTAAATTTTCTCCAGTATGCTGTTTTCCTTTAACATAGAGGTGTAAGAAGTCCTGTTATTAATACATTCAATTTGGCTCTTGTCAGGTACATAAACAGTCAGTTGACACATTATCTGAATATTGTTGCAATATACGAAAACCAATTGTTGGGTAGTAAATAAAAAATCTAGATTTTTCTAATAACTGGTTTTAGGTTTAGTAGTAATAGATATACTGTATTTACGCGAATATAACACACGCCCGTGTATAACAACCTCCCCAATTTTGACTTTCATAAATTAAAAATGTAAAATATTAGTGTATAACAGCCCCAGCAAAAAAGAACTCCGTTCTAGCCATTAACGTGGACCATTGAACTTTGAAGAAAATAATAAAGTCATCCAAGTTAATATATAACAACGTCTTTTAGATACAACAATTTTTTTTTTCAAATTGTCTCGTGTATAACAGCCTCCTCATTTATTGATATTGGTTTTTCGTAAAGAATGGGGGTGTTATACACGCATAAATACGGCATTCATGTCCTGGTGTCTTCCAAAATGGCTGACATGCAACAATATACTGTCCCATCCCACATGTAATGCTTAGGTGATGGACTATCAAATAATAAAGTTTAGCTTGACTGTATCATATTGTTCCCGAGATATAATTTAGCATCAAAAATTTTCAATTGGCAGCCATTTTAAAAACATACACTTGACATTAACAACATATAGGGTGGCAACTATCTCTGGAAAAGCCTGGGAACCTGGAAAAAGTATGAAATTGGAAAGGGCCCAGAAAAAATCTAGAAAAAGTCTGGAATTTTACCAGTATACAGTGAAATGGCTTTGGTAGTGTGCGTAACATGTGGCGAATGACGTACATTTACAAGAAGATGAGACATTCTTTTATATCAAGCTGTTAATTTATTGATAGTGCAAGTGTTTTACGATTTTACGAGACATTAAAAAATTTTACGGTTGTGTAGACTTTTGTTTCCTAGTTATTAATAATGAAAAATGTTTTTTATTTAGGTATACCACCATAAACACATTTCTAACAGTATTCCGCTCTTCGAATATTTGGTTACACTCGTAAAATTAGTTTGGGGTTTTAAGTCAGCAGTTTGTTGCAATGATCTTTCTGTAGGAACCAATCAGTATTCTTTCCCTATTGAGTTGCGGTTTTGTTATTGGTGTGTTGCACAGTTGTAAGCTGGTTGTAAGGCAATCACCATTGTTCTTGTGTGGGCTGTTAGAAGATGGCTATGTGTATGACTGTTTCAAGGAATGCAAAACTTAAAAAGTTTTGTCTTGCAGTTTTTTTGGATTCTGCGTAGTCAGGTTAGCATCATGTCAACAATATATTCGTGTCGTTACGAGGAGGAGTTTCCGTGGGCCACTGAGGACCCGAAAGACAGAGGCAGTGCGAAGTGCAAGATCTGCGAAAAAAGTTTCAAGTCGGGTACAATGGGCAGAGGTGGCTTTTTAAACCGTGTCAAATCAAAATTTCATCAAAGAAGAAGAAAATGGAGGCAAAAAAAGTGAAGACAATGAATGCTCCTTTAAGGACGTTGGACCCGTAAAAATTCAAAATTTTATATTTGTGCCAAACACTGTTCAACTTTTACACATCAGATAACATGTCATTTCCCCGAATAAAAAAAAATTACGGCCCATAGTTTTAGCATAATCACCTATCAAAGTCACAAAATGGCAGTTGCAGTGCAGCAAAAATAATAAAAAATAATTAACTTGCAGAAACTAGATAATTCATATTGATACTTAATGATGTGAACTACTTCAAGACACTTTTGTAAACACAAAGCGATATGTTTTTGTATTTTTAAAAAATAGATGAAAATGAGTAAATTTTTGCATAACTTTGACTTTCGGCTACTACTGAAATATTCAAAACTAACTTTTGTCAAATATGTCATGAAATGCATTGATACACTGACTTTCAGTTCCCGTAATTTTGAATTCATTAGTTGATTACTTTTTTTGATTATGGCTGTACCGTAACGGCCATTTCGTGACTTTGATAAGTGATTTTGTAAAAACTATGGGGCCTAATTTTTTTTTATTTGGGAAAATGACGTGTTATCTGATGTGCAAAATTTGAACGGTGTTTGGCACAAATATAAAAAAATGAAATTTTACGGGTCCAACGCCCTTAAAGCAGGCAGTCCTAATTGATGACAAATTAAACTATAAATAATTGGTGTGCAAAAGTATCCTTCAGGGTTTTAATATTTGTGCTTGTTATTTAAACAACATTTTAAAATTATCGATACTTCAAAATAATTCAAAAGGTTCTTGTAATTTCTTAATTGATTGGTGATGGTTCTTTGTGTTACAAAAAAAACATACAGTACATCAAAAAAATTGGAAATGATTTAAAGTGCAGTTTTTTTAGAGGCTGTTATAAAACCTGGAAAATCTTTTTAAAAAACCTTGAAAACCTTGGGAAAATCTGGAATTTTGTTTTAATAACATAGTGGCCACCCTGAAATAGGCAGGTGACATTACTAAGTACGATATGTGTACTGAGTGTAATGGAATTTGGTCTGTTTTATTTTGGAGGGGGAAGAGAGGGAGGTAAACTAGTAATCCTATTTCACCTACGGAAAGTAGCCTTAACCCCATGATCCATCATTTATAACTGCTTTCATGATAATTTTTTACTTTGTCTTGAAAAAATTAGTTAAGATAGTATAAACTGTTTTTTTGACAGAAAAGTGCAACAGAGTTTTGATATCTGCTCTTGTTTAGGATCAAAAACATAATCTTATAGATATTAGAAATGATGGCTCATAGCAGTAAACCGGTTTTTAGATTAACCGTATGAATTTTAACACTGTAAAAAAGAAGATTCTTGTTAAATAAACCTTTTTTGGAATGTAAGAGTGTCAACTCCTGCGCGCAAGAATGGATTAATGATAACGCGTAAGGATGGATTAACAAAATTTCTACTTCATTTTTTCTCGCTTTTACCGTGCACCCCAGACATACTTTTTAATTATTTTGGTGAAAAGGTTGTGAAATACGTTATTAATTAATTTTTTAATTTTTATGTTAACATATGTGCTATTTTGGGGTTATCCGTATTTCCCGACTATCCGTGCGTAGCGCAGCACCGATTAACATGGATAATCGCGAGTTTACTGTAGTATAGTATGAACCTATTATAATGCTGATGTTTTGAGAGACTACAGTAATTCCAACCCTCTTTGTTGCAGTCCCGTTGTATTTTGGGTATTACTAGTCCTTAATTTATTCATGCTGTAGGGCAATGACTTGCTACATAACCAAATCCATAGTTTAACAGGCGTTAAACAATATTTGCACATATCTACTCAAGAGGAAAATTTTGGGATGAAAGGCATATACTAAAATGTATGATACATTTTATTTTATGTACAAACTCTTTTAAGTTCACATAATTCAATAGTACCTCAACTGCATACAGTTTATTTTATTACTGCTAATACTTATTATAATATTAATATTTTACCAATGTTTTTGGTATTATTTTTGTGCAAGGATTATGTTTGGTGAACTGGTGGTGCTGTTTAGTTGTTATTATTATATTATTATCATTATTGTAGAATCTGAAAAACTAATGTTAAATGCAGGACAACTTTATGAGCAAGAATCAATAATTTTACAAGAGGTGGACGTATGGGAAAGTAACATTTAATTTTACAATTTAATGCACAGATGTGCTGTCAAAGCCTCAATCGTACATTAATAATTAAAAAATCTATTAGGTCGAGCAGTGGGTCTTCTGTACATTGCAAGCATAAGCATAAAACTTCACAAAGTGTGTTGCGGGATTGATCCTGGTCAGCGTTTATTTGTTGCTTTTATTATAAGTTAATAGGGAATAGAGAAAACATTTTACATTTTGTGCACATCAATAGAGCTTAGGTCATAGATAAATTCTAATTTTGTAATCCACACAATGTGGCGTGTTTTACTATTGTAACCAATGTAATCACTTGCTTAAGGTAAATTGCTTTTTTCATCTCAGATGTTTCCCATAATCAAAATTGTTTTGAGGTTGTAACAGTTTTAATGCTCTGTTACACCAAAAATGTTGATATATCCACTGAAACAGTAGTTTTCTAGAGAAAACTGATAAATCCAAGATTGTAGGAATCAATCCTGTTTAAGAGGATACATCACTTCTTGTGCAAAAATTATTCATTTTCATATCGAAACTAAAGAGTCAGAGGAGTTAATGGTGATGTCTCTAAAAGCCGTGCTCTTTACGATTATGTGCAAATTTTTGGACTTAATTGTTACTAAGTGTAATTTGCGTATATCAAAGAATATTGTAACAGGATTCTGCTGTTCTTTTTTAAGCATTTGATTTATCATTTTTTGCAGACTTCAAGTAATGTTTTGTTAATACAATATGTAGATCTGTGATGGTATGTTACAGTGGCAGAGGCACTGAAGTTTTTTGGTGGTACAGTGTTGGCTGCCGTTAGAAATGTTCCAGAACCATCTCAGAGGTGTCCACATGTAGATGTCTACAGGTGAATTTATATATTGCTGATTTTTTCATTATACTAACACCTTTAATATTTATAGTCCTGAACATTCAAAAAGTGTTCTTTATTTACAGATATTTTTAAGGAAATTTCAAAATGCAAAAGAGCTTTGTAGGTGCTTTAAAAATATTCTTGTCTGAAATAGAAGGCATTGGAGTCATATGATTTGGTGAAACTTCCTTAACCCTTTTTGTGCCAACTTTCTTCGAGTAACATGTGAAAAATGACATAATATTTTTTCAGAAATTTTGCAATTATGTATTTATTAAAAATAAATTTACTCGATACAAATGAAAGTAATAGAGTTGGAAAAACTTTTACTTGCAGTTTGAAGGTTCCCTTAATCCATTGCAATTGTAAACATAGAGGAGAAGCGAGTGAAACAAAAAAAGTATATATCAAAGTTCCAGATGCATCTCGCCACCTCCACATCGTGACCACCATTGCTTCGGTTTGTGGAACCACAATAGTTGATGAACATAATGAAATTTAAATCCGGCACCTACATGATACCCATCACGCCATTTACTTTCACTAGCATTGTCCTGCCTCTCTCTACTCCCCGAAACTGTTACACATCTACCCACCACGCAGGCTGCTCAAAGACTTGGGCGAGGAAATTGCCTTTACAGGCCACCAATACGGAGAGCGAAACTCCTTGCCCTACACTATTCCTAAGAACTCTTTTAATTTACCAAAACTGAAAACAAGCAGCGTACACATATAAGCTTACAAAAAAGTAAATGCTGTGATGTAACAAAAAAATATAATTATAGCTAAGTAATAGGCTTCACTTTTTATATTTATATACAATTACATTCCCACTCTCGGAGGAGTAATATTGTTACAAGTTTGAGCAAAAACTTAAATGTGGGCAATTCCCATGAGTTCTTTTGGGATATATCTTATAATTATAAATAAAAGAGTTAAATTAAGTGCTGGATTTAATAGCTCACAGAGCTATGAAATACACAAAACAGCAATCAACTATAACTTTCACAATACCCTTAATTATGCACACAATTAGTACTGTGCCACAGAACATTTATTAACTTCGACAATTAAAGTACAAGAATATTTATAATAATATTAAAAGTTTAATATTTACTGTCAATATTAAGAAAAACAAATCACAATAAAAATTCAGTCATATATCCAATCAACAGTCTCTCAAGTAGTGACAGTGTACAACCCTAATAGTCAGCACTGGTGATGAATCGCCGTGTGCTGCGCGGCACCTCAAGTACACCGCTTTCTTCACTCTTGAGGTCTTCGGTTCTACTCTCGTCGTGCACCTCCTCTTCGCCCGTCAGCCCGCCGCAGCAGTCCTCTTGTTTGGCCCAACACTGCTCCGAAGGTAGCTGCCTGCCGCCTCACAGTAGACTCTGACGTCACTAAGATGTCTTCACCAGTATCTCTCCACAAGCATAACACCTTCCTCTAGCACGACCAATAGTGAACTTGCCCCAAATGTGTCGATTCTGTGCTTTTATACTCTGCGAAACATTCGGGGGTTCACCGCATTACAGGGGTCTAAACATAGACATTGCATCATGCTTCGGACGTGACTTGAGCCTCATAGGCCGGCCTCGTAGGGCCAAGGCGCAGTTCAAACAGGTCGTTATGACGTATATCATCGGGATTTACATCATGGGGCAGCCCAGCTCGTGAGTCATGGGCTT
The DNA here is from genome assembly GCA_003012365.1 of Medauroidea extradentata. Taxonomy (NCBI): domain Eukaryota; kingdom Metazoa; phylum Arthropoda; class Insecta; order Phasmatodea; family Phasmatidae; genus Medauroidea; species Medauroidea extradentata. Next base: position 26,644 of record PNEQ01002005.1, on the reverse strand, counting down.
GTCCATAAGGTGTTTGACACAGGCCCCAGCCAGCCCGCCCTCAGAATTACAGCATGCAACAATATGTTCACTTGGTGGGCAGTCAGCTTTAAGGTATGCCATATAAGTTAAATGATAAAGGGAAAAAAAAAAAAAACAAAGAAACCCACATTTGTGAGCCATTTGTCAACCCCCGCCCGACTCTAGCGTATCATGCCCCTAAACACCCTGTGAGGCTGTAAAAAAATAAAATTTAAATCACTAATTGTGAATTACACTTCTGCCCGTATTTTTTCAAGATATATATTGAGAAGAAAAAAAAAAACATTGGCAAATTAATCATGATTAAATTCTAGATGCTCATAGTTTTCACAGCTTAAACTTTACCGTAACAAATGTTATGTGAACTGAGTCAACTGACTGCCATGCATAAAACACACAAAATAAATTTATAATTACAGTGAAACCTCTATCCATAGTTTTACAAGGGACCAATGAAAAAAAATGCGAAAAAAAAAAAAAAAAAAAAAAAAAAAAAAAAAAAAAAACATATGCGGAAAACACATAACCCCCCCCCCCCTACCCACTTAAAAAAACTAAAAATATAACCTCAAAAATTATTCGTAATATATCCGTCACATGAAAATTTGCACTTAAAATATGTGTGTATTGAATATGGTCGTAGCTCATTTGTATTACCGACGATCTAGTTTAACGTCAAAGGTGGCAATCCGGGACTTTTGGCGATGTCAGCACGCTTTTCACAGGGACATTTCTCTACCTCCTTTATTATTTCAAGTGAGCGAACAGATTTTGAAGGTCACGCATTGTTACAGCAATAATTTATAAATACATTTCACAGGCCTTAAAATAAAAACAGTGTAATCCACTTGTTAACACAATTCACAAAATTGTTACTATCTAAACGGAAAACATAACAAGAACAAGATACGTATTTACAAGGCGAAATGTAACCTCTCTGACTCATGCGCTTGCGCTTGGCTACCTTTGGCTTTACTCGGAAGTGGACAAAATGGTGGAAGAAAATTCCCAAACTTGTTGACGGAAATGCGAAAATAAAAGCACACATTTACAATAGAAAAAAATGAGTTTGTACACAATGCGTGTTCGAAATCTATTGAAAATAATTTAGATAATAACTTAAAAAAAATATTTTGTCTATAAAAAATTACGTTTTTCTGTAGGTGGCAATATGTTTGTTGTTCGTAACGAAAATACGGCAATTTTTGTGTTTGCGCACACAACCTACAGTACGTAAAACGTTTCTTAAAATAAGATGAACGATTGCCAAACATATTTGAAACAATAACAGTGAAATTTATAGTCAAAACAAACCAAACATATTACGTTTGTCCGTATTTTTGACAATGGTAAATGTTGGCCTTGTGCTGTTATGATACGTTATTTACACCTGTTTGTTTCAAGAAGTGTATACGAGCGTGATATGAGAACTTAAAATGAAAGTTAACTTTTTTTAGTTGTTGGCGAAAATGTCTGAACGGTCAATGCGGGAAATTTATGCATATGTGAATGATCCATGTGGGTTTATGTAACATTGTTTGAATAGGCAATTTGTCAGGACAGTGAAAAACGATCAATGGATCCGGGAAAACGAAAGAAACGGGAACGATGCAACGAGGTTCCACTGTAATTGAGAACTTCTTCGAACATGTGTCTTACCCTCCACTGTGATCGTTTGGTTAAACAGGTTGTTCATTTCATGGTCTTAAATCACTTGAGCAGGTGAAATTTTGCATGGACCTAAAGAGACAGCTTTAATAATAATAGAAGAAGAAGAAATATAATGGGGTAAACAAAATTTACTCTTGAAGCACTATTGCACATGTATAATTTCCTTTCTAGGCTGGTATAACCAGACAACGACACCACTCTGTGGCCCACAAGTTAATATCAGCACTTATATGTATTTGATGGTCAACTAGTAATTGTGATACAACATAGTCTAACATTACCTGAATCAATTCCTCTTTTTTTTTTCACTCCTGCGGTTATAGTTACAATGGAACAAAAATTCGGCCAAGCTGCTTTGCACTTAATAACTGTTTATGGTTGTGAGAAATATTTTATGGTTTTTGTGTCTTCTTTGCATACTCAAAGTAGTTGAATTGTTACGTACAGTCAACTCCCGATTTAACGACCCTTCACGGTTCCCGGGAATAGGGTTGTTATATTGGAGGGATCGTTATTAGAATATTTACAAATTATTGACTATCCCGACCTCTAAAATGTTGACATTTACTGTTTTTTATCATTGAATCTGTGCTCACTCGTCTGTTGCGCAAAAATTACGTGTTTTTTAAAATTATACACATTTATGTTGAAAAGTAAAAACGTTATTTTTAAAAGTATGCCTTTGAAGTGGATCTATGACCTTTGTTTACTTCAATATAAGTAATAAACGTTGCCGGTAACGTAAATTCTTGTGCCCGCAACGTCCATTTGGGATGTCATTTTCAAGAATGCCGCGATAAAGTTTATTGAAATAGTAATATTTTTCAGTAGAGTGAAGTATTTTGAATAAATAGATACATTGGAAGCGGATATATGACCTTTCTTTGGCTCAAAATTAGGCAAAAACGTCACCAACAATATAGATTCTTGCATCCGCAATATCCGTTTTTGTAAGTTATTTGCAAGAATACCCCAACTAAGTTTATTGAAATAGTGATATTTTTCAGTAGAGTGAAATATTTTGAATAAATAGATACATTAGAAGTGGATATATGACCTTCCTTTGGCTCTAAATTAGGCAAAAACGTCACAGGCAATATAGATTCTTGCGCCCGCAGTAACCGTTTTTGTAAGTTATTTGCAAGAATACCACAACTAAGTTTATTGAAATAATGATATTTTTCAGTAGAGTGAAATATTTTGAATAAGTACTGTAGATACTTTGGAAGTGGATATATGACCTTCCTTTGGCTCAAAATTAAGCAAAAACATCGCAGGCAATACAGATTCTTGCGCCCACAACAACCGTTTTTGGAAGTTATTTGCAAGAAAACTGCAATAAAGTTTATTGAAATAGTAATGTTTTTCAATAGAAGGACGTGCACTAGACCCCCGATTTTACGAATACTCACGGTTCCTCTCATCGCATTCGTAAAATCGCTACCTTCGTAAATTCGATAGCGGCTTATTTTT
>PNEQ01002005.1:0-22479 GCA_003012365.1 Medauroidea extradentata | reverse complement strand
GCACAAAATACCGCTCACATTTTATGTATTATTATACCTATCAGATGATATTTTTCACATAGTGTTTTACTTAATGAAAATACATGGTGCGACCTATACGCGAGGGCGACCCTTATGATGAAAAAAGTTATATTTTAAGTCCTAAAATTAAGGTGCGACCCATACGTGAGGGCGACCCTTTTGCGGGTAAATACGGTATGTTATTATAGTGTGTTATAAGTTAGTGATGGAATTTTGTATCAATGTGGGCAGTATTTATGCCATTGGTCTGCTTTTGGTGTTGATAAAGTTGTTTAAAAGATCATTTATTTTATGTTTATTATTTGGCCGGTGGGGGATAACTGAATGAGAAATCCTAACTGTTTTCTCTTATGAAATATTTCACATTTATGCTCAGTAAGTTGGCAGATGATTTGCAACTATAATTTCATAGAACACAGCTACGACAAACAAGGCTCATTCAGAAGAGGCTGCTACAACACTTTACACATTTACACATAGCCAACAAGTTGCACATACAGTATAAAACTTTAAATTTCTTGTAAAATTACATAAACATTACAAAAACATATTTTTATAAAATGCCTTAGTATCAAATATGGTTCTAAAGCTTGGGGGGGGGGGGGGGACTAACAGAAAAATTGTGAAAAAATCCTTTGGTAGGAAAATGGTGAAAAATATCAAGGAAAATAATTATCACACACAATTGTTTGAATAACAAATCTCGATGGTAAATACATTTATGTTTGGTTTCTATCTACCAATATGCATAATAACACAAAAAAAATTATTGCATGCAAAAATAAGTTTCAGAAGGAACACAAAATTTGTAAAATAAAATAAACAGTTGCACTAATTAACCAGAAATAGTTAATATAATAAGTTTTTTACACTCACAAATTGGACTAATGACCGGTGGTAGGCAGACTCCTCCCCATCTGCACAGCACCAATCCTCCAGTAGACTCATCCAACTTACCTCACAGTCATCAACTACTCCCGCAGTGCATTCCACTCCTCATCATTCTCACCAGCATTGGCTGTGTACTCTTCTCCGTTCTCCTCCACACCCTCTGAATCTTTTAATTGTTGTTTCCTTATTCCTTAAAAGTTCCATTATTTATTTAATTATTCAGTGTCCCATGTACACCCAGTATTGACTTATTTATCTTGTAGGCCAAACTGCCCCATCTCCCCTCCCTGTTCGTCACCTTGTACAGCCTAACCAAGTCTTTCCATTCTGCTCCTGCCCCTCAACAGTTTCCATTCCAATTCCTTCATTATCACGCTAGGCGTAAAATTTCTTTCCTCCTCACCTTTAAGTTGTCATACACAACTTAAATCACTGCCAGTGAAAAATAAACAAATAACTTTGTACAGTATGTCTCACGAAATAATTCCATTTTTTGACAGTTTTGAAGGCTATCGTGTGTACCAATTTCTGCTGGAAATAACTTTTAATTTTAATAAATTGCACAGTTTGAGGCCCAGCTAAGTGTGTTTGTGTAAAAGTTACTTGTGGCAGAGGAAAACACTGCTTATTTCATGGAAACAACAAAAAAATTAATGAAACACAAATGTCAAAAAGTGGAATTCTTATATGAGTTCAAGTTTACAATAAATAACATACTAAGATAATTGTTAGTGACCTTGCATGTATCACTGCTTCTCAATCTTGGCTTTCACATAAACTATCTGCTTAGAAAAACAAAAGAAGTGTTTGCAGCAAGGTAGCTGATTTTCACAGACATATAATTGAGTTGTGAAATTGGACACTGATTGCTGTCTGTTAGGTGTGTGTGTTCAATTAGGATAGTGTAGGAGGGAGAGGGGGGAAGTGTTTGTGTGTTAGTGGTTATGTTATTGCATTAGGCACTTCAAAAAATTTGTTCGTAGGCCTACCTTATTCCTTATGTCATTTAAGACACATTACAATTTTCTTTACCAATATATTCGCCATGTAGGCCTAATGGAGTATAGTTATTTGACCAAAAATCTTCATGAATTTCCACATTGATGGTACACATAAAGAAAACATACAAAAATATTGTGGACAATTTTATACCATACACAGATGAATAATATAAACATGTTAATTTTTCTTTAATATCACAAAACATATACAGGTATACAAGAAATATCAATTGCAATTCATTGTTTTAAACACATCATACGACCACGAACGAGCTAAAATCATACAGTAGCCTCAACAATTTGGAAGTCTATTGTTCTTGTAACCATTTCTTCATATAGTTACATATTCTGGAAACCCATTGAATGGCTGTCAATGAAGTAAAATCTTCTTACATAATATGTTTATGTTACAAACAATCAATCTTTCTTTACATCCCAATCACAGCCACAAGAGACAAAACACACGAAAATTTGTTTCGGTAAAATGAAACTATCTGCTTGTCTTCCTTAAGTCACAATAGTTTCATTGATATGCTAAAAATACATTCATTATACTTTTTAGTAAATAAATTCGAAACACATAAAACACATTTTTCAGTTTATTGTAAACAGTAAACATTTAGTCAGAGTTGTTGTTTAGTTGCTAAGCAACGAAGGCGAGAGTCCTAGATAAGCACAAGAAAAAACAGCAATGTCACCGCCTTGTAAAACTTGGTAAAACGAAGCTTAGAAAGTTAAACTCAAAGTACACGAGATTAGTTATCTGTACAAATGTTCTGGTGAAACATAAATGCTTAACCTGAGTTTAAAATTTTGGTTTAACTTTACACCGAGTTTAGTTACACCTCGGTTAACATTTTAATGGTGTGGTAGGAATGATAATGAGGAAAATTTTAAATTTTGTTTAGGAAGGTTGACCTTACCTCATAACTTCGTGGTTTTCAATAAACAGTAGACTTTTGGTAAGTACGTGCAGTACTGGTTACTTGTCGTTTGTAATGCTGGTAAGTTGTGGCAAATAAGTTCAAGAACAAGTTTGATATTTTTTTATGTTTGGTAAGTGGTAGGTCTATAAGTATTAAAGAACTAAAGCAGGGCTGCCACCAAGTTAGCTTTAAAAATCCTGTAATATTTCCAACTTACATTTATGTACTTTTCTGAAGTATTTTTAGACAATTTTTGCTGTAAAATTTTCATAGTGAATATGTATAGTAAATTATTATATTACCGTGAATAATTGATGTGTTATACTGTAAACCATCTACTGTTATGTCTTTACCGACTACTATTTTCTAACCCACTTTCCTATTTGTAAAAATTTGTAGAAGTAGTTTAGAAAAACTATGAACATGTTGAACTGGCTACTTTATGTTGAAAAATTAATATATCTGCGTGAGTTTATCTATGGCCTCGAAAGTGATGTAGTTTGCTTGCATCATGGCGCAGCACGTAAACATGTTTTAGACCAAATTTTGGGCCAAAATATGGGGTGTGGCCATTATAAAGCATTTTAAAAAAATTTCCGTTAAGATTTATTTTGGTGTCAAATAATTCTTAAATATTTCCTGTGTTTACTTGTCTATACTGTGACTTTTTCTCCAAAGAAAGATAAAGATTTCTATGTGCACAGTAAACAGAAAAAAGATTAAGGAATCTCGTTAAACCATTAATATGCGTCGCTAATTATTGTGTCTTGTTGATAAAGACAGGGGTTGGAAATATCCGCGAATATCTAGCATTATTTGTCTGTCCATTTTAACCTTTAAATATCCGTTAAAACGGTATGCCTGTAAAGGGTTTGTAATACTGTACCTATTATTTAAAAAGTAAATTCATTTCATTCAAGCTTTCTTGCATATGCGTGTTTCGTTTGTCACACGTTTATTCTTAAAAAATTGTTTTTTATGTATATATATAAAAGACCAATTTATTGACTTACATATATAACTGTCAATTATTTCTTTGAAGGCCCTTCTCGGAGTTCTCAGACTTCCTTCAAGACTCTGACTATGTTATCAGCATCTTGCCAAGGACATCGGAAACCAATGGTTTATTTGGCGGGAATGTTTTAAAGTCCTGCTCAAAGAAAAAGTCTGTGTTCATGAATGTGGGGAGAGGAAATGTTATCAAAGAAAATGAGATTGTTGCGGCAATTGGAAACAACTGGATATCTGGGGCTATTCTTGATGTTTTTGAAGTGGAACCGTTACCAGCTGAGAGTAAATTGTGGACCATGCCTGAGGTATGCCTAGAAGTATGCTAATCAATTTTAAAAAGTGGTTTTATATAACAGTTTAAGTATAATTTGGTTAGTCTAGAATTGTAAAAATGTAATCAATTGTGTACTAAGTAGGCAGGCTTGAAGCCATACGTAATGCAATTGTATCTGCAGTAAGCACTTGCATATGTAATGAATAATGTTTTAATCTGTAATTTAGCATTTCAGGGCTGATTTCTCAAATGTCTGATTTTGTTCCGATTAAGGTCTGATTAAATTGTAATTGTTGGTTAGCAGTATTTTGTGTTTTTCAAGTTATAGTTAAGATAAAACGGCTCTTTAACAGGTGGTAACCAATAGTTAACTGAAACACAAGAAGAGGTTCTGATTATTGAGTTAATCAGACTATTTAACATATACGGCAGGATGTGTTTGATTTGAAATATAATAACTCTTGGGGATAAAACATGAATATATGTATTTTCAAAATCACAAAAATTTCTTGTATATGAAGTTACAGCAAGGTAGTCAAAATTTCAAGGAAAATTGATATACTGTAGCAGTTTAGTTAAAAATGGAAGTACATATCACTTCAAAGTTTATGTATCAATGACAGATGTTATTTCATAATTATGGTTATGGTAGACAGCAGTATTCACAATAGAGCGATATGATATGTCAGATTCTTGATATTGACATGTTTCTGCTGCATCTTCATAATAGAGCGATGAAATATTGCCAGCCGCTGGCATCACAAACTTGTGCTGCTATCTATTGCCTAAAGAAATAAGTTGGCAACTGTAAAAGTTTTTGAAGAAACTTAAATGGATAATAAATAAATGATAATCTGTGTATGCTCATATTAATTTGATATCGAACAGAAAGCAGAAGTTACTTTTCCTGAATAAAATTTAAGGCAAGAATGCTAGTAGCTTTTCAGTGAACTTATGCAGCAGCTTACTAATACCAGTATCTTTAGTATGATGGTAGGTAACTGTACAAAACTGATTTTTAACTTCTAACGTGGGTGAATGGTAAAATGTAAATAACTTTTATTCTCCTTTGTATCCGTCAGTAATGAGCATTACATCCTATGTCAGTAGCTCGTAAAATATTCACAACTCCCGTTGCTAATATCAAGACTTTGATTGGCTAACGCTAGTTGCTGAGCATCTCGTTCTATTGTGAGAACTGCTTACAGATGGTGGTTGTTAATAACATTAATGGGCCTCTGTATTTGTATGTTCAGAGCGAAGAATTTGATGGCAATAGATAACAAATTTTTTGCAAGTGAATCACATAAAAATATTAATATATCTATAATGGCGAGAAATGTGTTTCAGCATTTCTATTGTAAGAGAGAAGTAGAAAAGTTTGTTAGGTTATACAGTAGACCTATATATTTTTTTAATATATGTAAAAAAGCATCGATTTCTTGCAAGATAATGCTGTAAAACGGGCCTGAAAAAATATAGTTACACAAAATAAAATATTACTTTCATCCAAGATATTTTTAACTTAATAATTACCACACGACAACCAGCATTAATTTTTAAAGCACCAAAAATTAAAACAAAGGTTGTTATTACTAAATGATGGAAAACTATACAGTTAGTTTGCTTCATTTGTGAGTATATATCATATATACTCGTGTATAGTGCGCACCATGATTTTTGCAACAAGTTACAGGGAAAACATTTTTAGTGCCTCGCTAGTATGTAAAAAAAAACATGGGAGGATGAGCTGAGGGAGTTGCTGAAGCTGAAACAGCACAAGGGACACGTGAAGGGAAGGGGAAAGAAAGGGACAGTTGCTGGCAACATACATATAAAAGAGAGAGGAAAGATAACTTACACACTGGTTAAGAATGTGAATGCAGAGAGGCTGGTGGCGAGCCAGGAGGGGTGGGGTGGCTTGTTTCTCTGCCAAGGTCGCTTGCTGCCTGCCAGCCCTTGCCTAGAATGCATGTGTGTGCCTGAACAACATTCCCTCTCTCTTGCTCTGCTGTGCCAGCTGCTTTCAGCATGTCTCCCATCCTCCCCTGCACCCCTGAGATACCTTCACCCCTAATATAACATGTGACAGCAGCAAGCTTGCCTTTTTTTTATCTCTCCTGGTTTTTTACTTCCTTTCCCATGGAAAGATAGCTGGTCAGGGAACCCAGCGTCAACTATCTTTTCTGGGTGGGAGATGGGGAAGGGGGGAAAAGGAGAACTAGGATGCCCTTCTTTCTTTCTTTATTTCTTTCCCCATGGACCGATACCTAATAACAAGACATCAAAATTAACTTATCATATTGCTTCTGCCAGCCACCCACAAGGTTTCATTTCTGTCACATCAAATTGCCGACCCTTTGTAACCAACAGTTTTAAAGTACCTGAGTAAAGGCTAGTAAATTTCTGTCCATCATGAGACAAGTTTTTAACCCTCACATTGTGTAAACACTGAGAAACATTTTGAACAGGAACGTGAATAAGGACAAACAAAAAATTAGGGTTTTAGCAGCAATCGCGACTGACAGCCCGCCTTTTTTCTCTCTGCTTCCTACTCTTGACACCCGTCAATTTACGACTTTAACTTTAACTGCATGCCCCCTTCCCTATGCCACACCTCAACGGACCCCTGACCTTTTTTTAATGTTTTTTTCCCCTATTTTCCATGTATAGTAAGTAGGCACCCCTGAATTTTTATCAGTTGTTTTGGAATAAAAGTGTGTGCTATACACGAGTAAATACGGTAATCGTAACAGTAGTTTCACTACAAGCCTACGTGTCCATGTTTATAATTTATCAATAACCAGCATGTGAAAATTAACATACAAAGCTCTGGGTATAGCCTATTGCAACTTGATACATCATTACATGGTTGCCTCATTTACCTGATCCACTGTTTAGCTAAACATACTATTAAAGTATGTTGAGAAACAGTTAAATTTTATTTGTCACTCATTTTTTCTTTTTAAACTAGTGATATGATTATTTAACCAAGACTTTAAACAGACATTGTGAATCTCGCCCTTAGTGTTGTACTGTAGTGCATATTAATGATGGAGATGTATTTGGTGTAGTCTGGATTGGAGGTGCCGTGTTTAGTTATCTAATAAATGTTGTTAAAGTTGTGTTTATGTGCGTGGCAGATATACACCTACTGACCAGGGTTACTACCTGCTTGCTTACTCTCACTCCCTTGTTTTGGCGAGGGAGTATTGCATACACACAGTGATAATACAGCTTGATATCTTTGGTTTTTTTATTTCATTCCCATAAGTTCAGTGCAACACACGTCACTCCCATCCCACATGGTTGATTCAAGGAACCTGCTTGTTTAGAGTAATGGGCACTTAGTTCTTTTAAACAATAAAACGTGTTTATGTATATGGAGTTTTAAACTGGAGCCAAGAAAATGTTCTGGATAAGTAAATGAAAAGAGGAACATCCTATTCTCCTGTGTACCAAAATGCCTAAGTTGGCCACAATGTTTAAAGTTAAATTTCTCACTCCAGTTAAAATGTAAATTATGTTGAGAATATATCTTGGGGCAAAAGTTACAAAAGAGACATTGATCAAGTTACAATGAATTCACCTCTTGTCTTTGGATGTGTGCATATGGTGCTTGGAGGCGGCTAGTTTTGAAGGTAACCTAGAACATTGTGTCTGGGACATTGTTGAGGTGGCGCGATGGGATTGACCACCAATAATAGTGATAGGGTTTGCACTATCTAATAGGGTGGACTGTCGTGCGAGGGCAGTACGCTGACCAGTAAATTGGGTGCACGTGGTAGAGACAAGAACAGTAATAAAGCGGGGTTATTACATTACTAGAGGAATCTCATTCCAGTAGTTCGGAGGAAAAGAAACATGGAGCTGCCAAAGAAGTCCCCCCCTCCCAGGCTCCACTACATACACATACACACGGCAGCTGGTGGCAGGTTAGGAGTAGATGCTGCCGGTAGGGCTCCAAGGCCTCACCTCCATAATGGATTGAGTGTCGTCGCAACGGAGCCGAGGCCGTTGATAGTGTGGTGGCTACAACAGGCCTGAGCTAAACAAGAACACATGGGATACCTCGCCCACTGGAAGACGAGTTGGCAGAGACATGCAGGGAAGTGTGCACACAAAGTGACAATTGCAACCGCTGTACCACCCCATCTGCTGGACCAGGGGCCCAGCTGCAGCAGCAGAAGCAGTAGTCAGGGTGCCGCTATCGCTGAATCAACCCCCCATCCCCTCACACACACACAGCATGAAATTGCCTCACCACCCCAGCATCTCAATCTTCCGACAAGCACTGCGAGTGCAGGTGCAGCGTCAACACTTGCAAACTCAGTTCAAGAGACGATACACAGTCCTACGTAGAGTAGGTTTGAAGCTGTGGAAAAAATATTAGTACTGTATGTACCTTTTTACCCTCTATGATATCTACCCAACGAAGAACCAGAGGTGGAGTCTGAGGATGGTTGGCCAGCCCCCTTACTAGAGGTGGATTACAACCCTCCTATCCCACTCAATTAGCACGAAGCCCCATTTACTAGGGAGACCTGGTATGGGATGCGAGAGTTATTCGTAACGCCCCATCGTCTATGGAGACCCATAACATTTTATGCAGATATGTATCAGAGCGAAGCCAGAGTGGCATGCGCGTAAAAGTGTTCAAAGAATTAACACTTATTACTCTTTACTTGCAATGGAGCTGAAGTCTAGGTGTACTGTAAAAAATATTCTGGGAATTATTGTACATTGAACAAATAGTTGCAATGATAACTAGGCCTGTAGGTGTGCTGTAAAACAATGCTAGGAATTACTGTATGTTGAACAAATTGTTTCAGTGATGAAAAAATTGTTCAAGTGATGATCAAATTGTTGCAAAGATGATTTTTTATTAACTTAAAAAACAATTGCATATAAGAATACTCTACTCTAGGGTTGCAGTCCTGTGATATTATGTTGCAAATATTTGGTGCAAAACAAATTCTTAAAATAAACTAAAACTTTCATCTTGCATGCTGGAAAACAAAAAAAAAAAAAAAAAAGTGCATTATGTACATTATTGATATGGCAGTTGCTATAAATGGAATACATATTCTAGTTCATTGTTTGTGACTTGCTTATTAAAGAAAAAAGGGATGACAGAGAAGAGCCCTGTAGCTGTATATCTTTGATTATTGTCGCATTTTGCCTCAGGTTACCCCCCAAACCATCAGCGGTGTTGGGTTCATTTCCTTCGCCAAACCCAACAGGATGTTTTATATCATCCATCAACTAACCGCTACCTCGTGGACTGTTATCTGGTGATGAGGAATCTCATCCTACCACCCCTTGCATTTTTAACTGGGACATGTTTGTGAACTCAACAATAGTAACTCTAGTTAGGCCTATCTTAAACCAGTTTGTGAAAACTGCAAACAATGCACTAACTGGGAACTATTACCTACATATAAATACAAGTCATTTAACAACTTTAGATGTTCAGAAACAGAGCAATAAGGATTTTCAGACATAAATCCATCAGCAAAACATAACTCATTCAATCAATTTCACCATGTTAATATTTATTAAAACCCTTTCAGCAATTATTATGTTACATGAAAACAAAATGTCTTTCCATAACAATCACAGAATACATCAATCTTTCTCTTTAGCCAGTTAAGAGTTAACGGCCACCAAACCACATGCATGTGTAACAAAATAAGTAAGTCAACAGATCAGTTCACAACAATAACCACCACTCGTAAGAAAAATGTACATTAAAGTAATCCTGGGGGTGCAGGTCTACTTACAGTAGGCCTACGTATTACCAAAAAAGGGAAGAAGATTTAGGCCTGTCTAATTCCTGCGCATTGAAATGTACTTGTTTTTCATATGTATTACCAAAATGATTTAAAACTGACCTGGGAGCCTAATCTGGAGCTCCACTTGTATACGAGTAGCTCGGATACGGAGGTGTAAGTCGAACTATTTCCAGAAACGGTAAGCTCAAACCATTTGAGAGCCCTTGTATACATACAGACCATACAAGTTGGTACTCTCTCGACAGGCACAGTTTGAAATGACAACTTGTATATGTTGAGTGTAATAAGCAGACAACATGGGTTTCATGGCAAATGCCACCTACTTAAATTAAAGGGAGTCGTGGAGTGTAAGAATTATGTATTTTCTCGAAACACAATTAAACAGCAGTATAGAATTACTGAGGCAGGAAACTCTTAATTAATTGTGACTAAAAGGAAAACTTAACAACGTACCTAAATACCTTAATAACTTAATAAGTGCCATGTAATGTGGTAGGCGAGTGGTCAGAACTGCAGCATCATAACTGAATTTTTAGTTGCAGTGAGTTCACGACTTGTCCAAGGAGAGTTAAATTTTTTTACACAGTTAGTTGTATTTCTTTTATCTTCTTGATACTGAAAATTTGATTTAATCAAAAATTTACAAGAATTATAAGCGTGTGAGACTGTTAACAATTTAAATTTAGTTATAAGTGCTATGATGTTTAGAGCAACAACTATAGGTCTACACACTGTTAACGATTGTTGAATATTAATGGTACTACCATTAGGAGAAGTAAAATATGAATAAATATGCTATGATAAAGTAGACAGCAAAAAAGTGTATTATATTCACAAGGTATGCTGTTCAATTAATTTTTAATTTTTTAAAATGTTGTGGAAGCTCTATGTAGTATTTGCTCCTGTCTTTCTCTCAGTTATGTATTTACTGCCAGTTTGTGGTAAGCATAGTATTTTATATTTCTGTTATTACTTACGAAAATTACATATATCATAGACATGTGCAACAAGCATGCAATGTGTGCAAACTAGAAATAGTGAAAATTAATTTCAACAAAGAACTTGGCAAATAACTGTAAGGGTTTCCCACATAGGCCTACTGAACAAAACTATGATATATGTTTACAAACTGGGACTGGTGATAGGTAGGAAAACCATAGTGATTATCGGACATAAATTAAAATAAAACGTACAACACGAAAATAAAACGTACAACACGAAAATTAATTTCACAAAGACATTTTACATTTTAAATTGATTGATAATGTTTCAAAGAAACTAGTTCGACTGAATACAATTTTCTGTGTGTAGTTAGGGATGTGATGTAAGTAATAGACTAAATACTTAATCCCACGGCTATAGAAGCTATACACCGCATCAATAAACCAACATATTTAGCGATGGTAGTACAAGGAGCAGTAGGACTTTCTGGAATGGCGTATTCAAGCTGCATATAAACTGGAATTGAGGCACTAAAATTTACTAGCTAACCTCGATGTGGACCTCTTTACTATCTGTCCCATTCACAGAATAGTTCAACTAAACAATGGTGGCAAAAACTCCTTTCCTATTGATCAGTCTCCCATGTTTTTTAAGGAGTTTGGGATGTTTTTTTTTAAATTTGTGCTCTTGTTTTTGGGCAGGGTTATTTCGCTTGGTTAGGGCTTCTTATTCTTTCTTTTGCATTTTGAATGGTAGTCGGCTTCGTCCGATTCTCTGAGGGGTTTTGCCGTGGTTGACTATGCTATAGGCTCCTCTATCCTGCCGGACCTGCCAGTCCACTGGCCATGGAGGGGAGGGTCTGGGTGGTGAAGGGGGTTTGGTCCCGTCGGCCGCCGGCAAGGGCGCTGTAGGTAGGAGTAGGGACGGGGGTCTAGCCGCTGTGTGGTGGCGGGTGCAGCGGAGAGGACACTCTCAGGTTGGGCGTCGAGCTTTTAAGATTACAGCTCCTGGTAGTGAGTGTGTGTTGCTGTGGACGGACGTCGCAGGCAATGATGTGTTGGAGTATTCAACTACATTGACCGATGTGGTCACTGTTGGGTGACTGGCTTAGCTAGTTACTGGATGGATGTGCCCTCCTCAGTGTATGATGAGTAGGCGTCCGCGTGTTCAGGCCCATCGGATCCTCTGTGGGTAAACCTTGTCGCTACGAGACTGTATTTTCTTGCCTTATTGATTCAAAGTTTTGGGGACACCCAGTAAATTACTACAACCGGGCATGTATTTGCCAGTGTGAGGGCACAAGGGTGCTTCAGATAAACTTTATGAACACTTTTTGTTTTTTCAGAGGCGTGAAGGTTGGAATAATTGGAAGGAATAAGTATTAGGATCCCAAGTGTTATTCCCTAGGGTGGATAGGGTTCTTGACTAGAGGTGAAATTGTACGACGAATGCATGTTGGGAACATGGTGTTTGCGAGTCAAATGGGAAAGAAAATAATGTGATTCGAGTTGTTGTACATATTGTAACGGATATAGAAACTAAAAAACATAAAAATATAACTCATAAACCCAAATATCTACTCAACTAAACTTTATCTGAAATACCTGATTAAGTACAGGTAAGTTGCTGTCACTTACCTTTCAGGCTTAACGTAATCATAACAGAATAAACTAACTTTGGTGGTTGGTTCACTAGCTTGGAGACGCGGCCAATTCACAACACCACGCCTCCAGAATACCTAAATGAACTTTATACCTAAATGAATACTGAGGCAGGGTGGTACTAGTAAAATTAACAAACACTAGCCTACACGATGATCTTAGATTGCCAGAGCTGTCGTCAATTAACAGACCACCACCGACTCTGACAACACACAACACAAACTACAAACATCTAACCACCCGTGCCTAAATAAAACAAATACCCTTCTATCGCAGGCCCCTACTAAAACTATACTCAAATTACACTAATCAAACGACTATTTGGGGGCGTAAGCTACATTGTACTTCCTCAAGGAAGTAAACCTAACCTAAAAACACTACTATAGACTAAAGGTCGTAGCTCAACACAGCTACGTGACCTAAAACACATGATAAAAAAGGGGGGGTAGAGCTTACACAACACTCACTCACTTCTGCGAAAGGCAGGTTTACTAGAAAACCGAGGATCTAAGTTTATGAAGTCCTTAAACAGGACCAGGTTTCTGCCTCTACTAAATTTGGTTAACCTTCAATAGGTTATAAAGTTACAAAAGACCAAGTAAAAGGTGACACTTTTCATTCTGAAAGGAAAGACTTGAACAGATCTAGTTTTTTTCTGTTTATTTAAAAATCAAAATAGTATCAGTCTTATTAGAACAGGTACAATAAATAAGTTAAAGATTTTTATAAAATCAAGATAATAAAATGGATTGATTTCTTTGAAACAGTTAGTGCCAATTAAAGGCAAGATTAAAATGTAAGTTTACATTTTGACTGTTTTAAAACAGTTAATATATAAAGTTAGACCAACGTAAATTAGTAATTTGAAAGAATACTTAATGTTTTGGCGTGTCCAGCCACTCCCAGGTGAGACGTCCTTTGCTTCGAAATCGAACAAATAGAAAAGGGCTCCAGCCCTTCCGTCTTGATAAAACAATCTGCGACGTTATGAGCTTGACTTATTTTATTGCCCGAGACTGCAATTTCACATTTTACTTTTTATACCGAAACGAAATAAAGTTAATTAAACTTTAACCAGAGGTGATCTACGATGTTTAGTTACCTAATTTAACTATCAAACTACCAGACTGATTAAGTTTTAGGCCGCCTTTGCCGCCATATCTCCCGGAACTTACGTGGTTAATTCACAATCCGACAACTGACCAACCGATCCCGTGACTGACTGACTGACTGACTGACTGATTGAACTGAATTGACCGAACTGACTGACTGCCAACTACGAAGCTCAGTCCTAATATAAAAACTGGCCTGCTGACGTTTATGAACACCGCATAAACGTTTCGCCGTACAGGAGGTTAAAACTTCAAAACACACCTAACCTTCCCCGAACGGTGGTGAACAAACACGCAGCGTGGCAGTACTGCCAACTGGCAATGACGTCAACTACCCCAGGTGTCCCAACCAAACACAGAGTTGAAGACGAGAAAGAAAACAGCAGACTATTGTCACTCACGCATAGCAGCTGTTCCTATTGTAGGCTATTACGTCACAAAAGCTTGTGTTGGTAGTGCAGTTATCTACACGATTCAAGCGAACGTGTTGGTACAAATACAATGCACGTGGCTGTGAATAACAACCTAGCCTCAGCGCGATTTACAAGCAGATGTACTGTGACGTTATCGACAAACTGCAGACAAGTGTTTAAACTACTGATGTTTTTATAACAGAGCGCACGTGTGCGCCAAGGCCCGAATCGCTCTACGTGAAAACAAGATGACCTCATCTTAGCAAGAAAAGCTCTACCATAAATAGGCTCTCGGCCCAACTAAAATCAAATATGGATCCGAATAAAAAAATAAACACCTAACCGTAATTTTTATGATCGCGACAATATGTTTAAATGAGTTGTGTACTCAAAAGGACTCTTGTGACTTGCTATAGAGGTGTATAATAGCCGGAGATTCTCTTAAAGTACTGTGTATTGTGAGTCTGTATTTATGAACTGTAAGTTTTACACGCTGTGAAATTTTATTGGTAATACACGTATTTCTAAACCAGATGTGTATACTGTCCTTTGCTCGAGAATGTATGCCTCCTTTGCTCACTAACCCGCTATAAGCAATTGATGGTCGACATGGTAGAAACTTGCCCCGTATTTGGAATAAGTTCATAGCGCCTTTAGGAATGTTTTTGGGAAGCTGGAGAGTGAAGGCCATTGGCCTTGGGAGTTTTTGTTGCTAATACGGCAGACTATTATTAGGATGGTGCCTTATAAAATAGGTATAAATTCGGTGATACAGTCACATCCGGCTCATTACAAAAATGTCACTATCAGTTATTTTTCTCTCTAGCTATGCCAGTGATGTATTAGATTTTGCCAATGAAAAAAAAAATTATGACTAATAATTTACAGCTCCACGAAATAATAAATTATGTAGATAATCTGTAATATACCAAAAAAAAATTATTGATAGAATAAAAAAAATTACGTTAATAAAGGGACGTGTATCCTGCATGCTGATTAAAGTGTTTGTAGCAATGATAATAGTTAATAATAATAACGGGAAAATTAATGAAATAAAAGTATTTAATTCCATATTTTCACAAAAATTGTCATCTCTACTTAAATGTTCTGTAGTAAAAGATTTCCTTACGTTTGAATAATTAGTTCTATACTAAAATAATATAACCTGTTGCGTACTGTCAACTAACAAATGAACCAAAATTCTTTTTGTCGACACTGGGATACAAAACTGAAAAACGATTGTATAAAAGTTCTTTATATAGGCTAAAACATCAAAATATTTAGTGCAACAACTGTTTACTTTTGGTTGGGTTGGTCATATGTACGATGTAACGTTTTGTGTCTGGAAAAAAAATTGTTGCATAAAAACTGTAAAGACTCGTAGAAATAAACTTTTTACTAACCACTTTGTATATTTGCTTGCAATAAAGCATTTAAATCTGGTGACCGAGTGATCAGCACACCTGTCTTTTTGTTTCAGCTTTTTAAAATAATTTTAAATACATTTTTTTTTTGTGAATTTGTTGTCAAAATACTAAGTTATGTTAAATTTTTACTTGCAAAAAAGAAAAGCTTCAAAACATAATACTCATTAAAAACCTATTCCCAGGCTCATAAATAAAAAAAAAAAAAACAGTTTTCCATACAGCTGTACTTTGATGCAGCAATTACCCATGGTCATGTAAGAAATTTTTTGCAGATTTACCAACAACGTAGTGAGAAAATGATACACATTTAAACTCATAACAAACCTATCTATATTCTCTTCTTTTATGTCCCGTGATTTCAGAATGAATTAAGTTGTGTCATTATTTGCTCCTACAACATTCTGGCTACTCTTGTTGTTCAAGCGGCTGTCAGCTTGCCGTGGGCACGTTTTCTATTCTTACAGTGTTAAAACAAATGCCTTTGGTTAGATTTTGGGAGGTGATATACGACATGTTATTAAAATTTGTTCGCAGTTATTGTGAAAATATAACCTAAATGTGTAAAAACAAGGCTATGTACGTAATTAAAAATAATTGTATTTTTAAGAATACTTTTTTTGTAATCAATAATATTCTTTATACTACCTCAGAAAAATGGTATTAAAAATCTTATTATTTTCATCATAAAGTACTACAGTTGAAGCTTGTTAAAGCACTCATGTCGGGAGACTTAAATGTAACCCGCGCTATAGCCTATGTGCGCTGTACCGAGATAGACCAGAAAGAACAAAAAAATTTCAATATAGTGTTATTTAGTGCCGTAATGTTCTTATTTGCCACCATATCACGTTAAACTTTAATCCTTTATAAGTCGGCCCGCTTTATCCGCGGTATTTCGTTTCAGGAAATCCGCGGATAACGAAAATTGTGCATATTCAAGACACCGTAATAACCTACATAAACCACTACACACAGTTAATAAAAAAAAATTTATCCCTTAATCTCAAATGCTACTATATTTGTGCAAGGGACAGTTATTTAATACATTCGTAAAGTGTCCCGCAACATTTAAATGTCATAAAAATTACATGTAGCATGTGCATCGCGGTGCAAGTTAGATACATCGGCAGCCACACTGCGTAGAGTCGCAGTGATTTGGCAACAGTGCGTGCGAGCCAGGTGGTCGGCTACTGCTGACGTTACAACACAGCACGGGCCTGATCTGCATCCAGAGCTTCTACTGTATCTATGTCCGAAAGTATTAAAATTTTACACTATTTTATTCTTCCAAGTTATTTATGAATTCTCAAAAGGCAGCGAAATATACGTTTTAATTTGACAAATACGTAACGAGCACCACAAATTTGAAAGGAATTTTCACTTGTCAGTTTTAATTTTGTTCAATTCCACTATTTTTAAATTCACTGCTGTATGAGTGTCAAAATGTGAACTGGACTTGTGATTGGCGGCCGCCTGTCTCTGCTTGCAAAAGCTTGAGCTTAGGCCCCTTTAGGTGTACCCATGTTTGTTTTTTATTGTTACTTACTCTTTTTGTTGCTATATTATTTCCATTTAGGTTGTGAGAGTGCAAATTTTTGCTATGTAGAAATATGTTAACACATATGGTGAGTGTTACGACTATGATAATAACACTGATATTAAATTTGTTATAATTTGGAAGGTATGCCGTACCACAAAAGGTACGTTTTTTGGTTAGTCTTACTTGAAACTTAAAATATACTGTTTTATGATCTGATAGTGCAGAACCAAATTAAAGGCAACAAGAAAAATTATTGTAACAATGTTTGTATGTATTATTTTAATTTTGGTTTAGGCCAAGTATGTTTGTTTGCACTTGTCATATGCTCTTGCAACAGCTATTATTATTTAAACTTTTTAGGTGTCATGTAGAAATAAAAAAACAGAAATAACAATTACTATGTAAGTTACCCAAACATGTTTATTTTGGTAATTCCCTTAAATGTTAGAACAATTTTGAGCATACCTAGAAAAATATACAATACATAATCTTAAATTTGGAATGATTGTATTACCTTAACATCTGTAGAGTAGGCTATCAATGACTGTAATATGAAATAACTTTCCATTGACGTAGCCATATAACCCTAGTAAGATTAATGTGCAGCCAGGGTTGAAAACAAATTACCTACTTGTCTGAGATCTAAAAAGACCAAAAGAAAATCACAACACATTTTGGATTTTATTGCAACATGCATTGTAACTGTTGACATGTTTTGATTGTCAGCTAGAAAGCATGTGATGGCGGAAATTACACGCTAGTAGGGGGAGCATGCGGGTACTGATCACCTGGGAGCAAAACCAGCCTAACCTGCATTTCGTATACGTGAGCATCCCCCCCTACCCCCGGGTGGAGCAAGGGCTCAGATTGGCCTAGAGGGTCATTAGGGAAGCGTGGTCTTGGCTGGGATTGGCTGTTGGGGTCTTTTGGTACGAATAACACCTAAGTACAATGAGGGCTGTGATTGGCTGAGGGGAGAAGGGGAAATGAGGGGAATGGGCCCATTTGGTACAAGTTGTGCCTAAGCGCCATGAAGGGGAAGTGTATGCCCCCTCCCTATACCGTATAGCATACCCCCCCTCTATAGTCTGTGTTGATGTAACGTGTTTCGTCAGCTGCTGACAACGCTACTTTGGATACACGTTCCGTATAGACAACGTGATTGTGCGACCAGAAATGATATTGGGTGCCCTGACCCGTGAATTTTGCATTAGGCATTCCAAATAATCACTAAACATGAGCGTTTCCAGCACGTTACCCTTTACACCTTTAGCTTTACGCGTACATTTCCCGTCCTGTAGAATATAAGCGTACAGTTTAGGGCGCAAACCTACAAAGGCTGTAAGGATGTGGCCACCACACTCATCCTTCATAATGCCTGAAACACCTTTGTTTATGCAAGGGAAACCTTGACTATTATCTGGCACATAGTTGGAAGTGTCAAAACGTGTGGCCAAATGAGGAGCTGATTTGGAGTTGTATAAATATTTGATTGATTTAACTAACGCCCAGTATGTCGACTGCGACGTGGATACTGGCGAATATATAAAAACACACAACATCCTAAGTTTCCTATTATTATTCGCAGTTACAGTATTGTACAGTGGAGTGGACTAAGCAAACCTGATAGAAACGCAAATTATGTTTATTGGAACAATCCAAATGAGCTTGTAGCACGTTTACGCTTATTACTAGCATCTAAGCAAGCTGGAAATAATAGTCACGAGTCTGAAATTATTTCTGTTTTGGAAGAATTACGGGAAGACGGATATATGTCGACATGAGTATCGAAGCCTTGGCTCGCGAATTGCATGGTCGACGTAGACTTAATTTCCCTAGAAGGAAAATAATAACGTACGGTTTAAACAATTTATTTCAAATAGATCTGGCAGATTTCAGTCAGTTTGACTGAGTGAATAAAGGTTATAAATTTATTCTAATGGTTATAGATGTTTACTCTAAATTTATATGGACGTTTCCTCTGAAGAATAAAAGCGGCAGGAATGTTACTAATGCAATGGAAAAACTGTTAAAACATAAGTTCTCCCACTAATATAATGTCCGACAATGGCACCGAGTTCAAAAACTCGCATTTTAAGACGTTAATGTTGAAATACTGTATTAACCATTACTTTTCAAATACAGATAAAAAGTGTGCTGTTGTAAAAATAGCTATACGTACAGTTTAAAAAATATTGTATAGGAAATTCACTATGCGTGGCTCACATAATTGGATTAAAATATTGCTACAAATCACAGAGATGTATAATTCTAAATTTCATCGAACGATAAAAATGCCACCGAAAAATGTTGTCGATAATACGCTTTTGAACACAGTGTACAAGAACCTTAAGACAGTGGATACTAGACGTGCTAGGTTTAAAATGGGTGATTACATGCATGTATCGAGCGTGAAACGTGCATTTGACAAAGGTTTTAAAGTGAACTTTAGTTACGAAATATTTAAAATTATTGCTGTGAATGAAACGAACCCTAGGACGTATATTCTACAAGATTATATAGGCTCTCCTATAAAAGGTGTGTTTTATGAGTGGGAAATGAAACTGGCCAAGAATCCAAATTTGTATCTTGTAGATAAAATACTTAAACGGAGTGGAGATCGCGTATTGATTCAATGGTGCGGTTTACCAAAAGGCTCAGCAACTTGGGAATATAAACACAATATATTGCCTTTAATTTACAAACAGTAAAGAGACGTCTGCGAGTGTGTCTTGTGAGACCTGTATGGCAGGAAGTAGCATCTGTTTCAAACATACACCAGAAATGTTGGTCTCCTAGAAATTCTACCTTGTTATTTTCGCTGTTAGCGGGAATTAATGAATGTTGTCATTAGTGTACATATGGCCTTCGGAAAACATAATTAGTGTGCGACCCTCGTCGGCGGCATCGGTTTCCCACGGAAGTTGTCAAGTATATAAATATTACTTTGTGTGTGTGTTAGCCGCGGTTTGTAGCAGGGATAACATCTGATGTTGTTGTTGTATGCCCAAGATCCCACCCCCACACGTAATGGTTGGATGAGTGTTATATCCACGCCTCCTACGAGCTCTTCTATTGGCTAAACCTATGTTTGTGATGGTTCTACCCTCCCACGAACGTGATTATGTTTGGCGTGTAAATATGCGGAGGATGTGTTGAACAACTTACTATTTTTATAATGGAGAATGTAGTTTGGTGTGATGAGAGCGAGGGAGAGATGCTTGCTGTGCTAGAGACTGTTGCTGCCCTAGAGACGGTGGAACAACGGGAGATGGCGGAACATCAGGAGGCTGTGGCGGGACAGCAGGATGATGATGAAGAGGAAGAAGTACGAGCACGCAGAGACAATATGTTACACGTGCTGTTGACACCCCCACCTCCTTTGTGGCATCAACCACAAACACTAGCGCCAGCGCTCACCCCAGTAAGCTGGAGTGAATACACACTGGGGAGTAAGGAGGGAGGTGGGATGGACGTCGCCGACAACGAGAAGGAAGAGGTGGTCGACATCGCGGAGGAGGAGGGGGACCCACCGTTGCCTCTTCTCGACGTGGTCAACGTCACCTACATGGAGTGGGTAGCGCAGCCTCGAACACCGCCGTGCCTTCGGCATGAGGGACATCTTGCGCGTCGAGAGAGGCGGCGGGAGAGACGTCGCCAGCAGCAGGAGGAGGTGGCTAACTGGCTATGGATTTGTAATGCCCCTGGGGCGGTTTTGATAGCTACGCTCAGTCGAGTTGGAGATGAGGTGTCAGAAAATGATGATGATTTGTAAATATTTTTTTAAAAATATATAGTGTTTAAATCTTTGAATTGTTTTACTGGCGAGTACGTCCTGTAGCGTTTTACCTGTAAACTGTGTGTGTTTTTTAACGTTTAATATGTTAAAACATATTTACTGAATACGTTTTAATAACTGTATTTTACGTTCAAAATATATACTTGAATTGACAATTGATCAATGTTAACACTGATGTTATGCAACCTGTCACACGGTCAAGTGTTTGACATGTAGCCAGTCTGCGATGATGGCACGTGTACGTATATCACTCAGCTTTTTTTTTCTTCTTCTTCTTTGCACATTATACTACACTGTGACTTTTCCTACGTACTTGTTACATCATTTTGAAATGAAAGAATACATTTTATTTTATATTATATATTTCACATTTTACAACTACTATTACAAAATGTTCCAGTCTATGAATAAAAGAAGAGAATACTCGCTTATTACATACTTTGCAACTTCACTTGTTATACAAGATTATATATTACCTTACCAACTACTTGTTTTTACAGAAGGATACTTTGAAAATATTAAATATGTTACACTGTAGTAATAGAGATTTTTTTATAATGTATTTTTCAAACGGGTAAGACTATGGTTTAAACTGTATTTGAACACAAAATTATTTACAGATATAATATTACGTAAGTAAAGTTCTAAACTGTATTTTGAAAACAAAAATATTTACAGTTATAATATTACGTAAGTAAAGTTGTAAATTATATTTGAATAAAATAATTATAAATACTTAATATAGTAATTGAAAACTTGTACATGTTTGAAAATACCATGACTTTGTGAAATATAAGCATCTCTCTTTCATATTCAAATATTACATAAGTAAAGTTCTAAACAATATTAAAAAAAAAAGTTATAAATACATAATAAATGAAAACTTGTACATGTTTGAAAATACCATGACTTTGTGAAATACATATTCACATGTTTGAAAATATTTATGTACATTAACAAGCAAACATTTTATCTACACCGAACTCTATCAAGGATTCAGCCTTACACTGAGTACAAAGATAGCGCTTATAATATGTATGTAATTTAGTTTTGTACATGTCGACAAGTTTGTGAAAACCAATGTATGGGAAATTACGTTTCATGTTTACAATTTTAAAGGTGGGCGAATAAATATTACGCAAGATTTTCTCTTGTCCTCTGCCTAGAACATAGACAGAAATATCGTCATACAGTATAGAATTAATTACTTTCCCTATATCGTCGTAGCTATTAATACCACTAGACCATTTAAGGTCGTGTGTTTCATACATTTGCAACCTGAATTTCTTCTGTGTTTCTGAATCAAGAACAGGCCAGTCATAAGGAGGAAGAAAGGTAAATACTGATGTGCTATAGTCAGTGTCCAAAATACTTACCGTATTTCACCGCATAATCGTCGCATAATTTTTGCCAAACTGGACGCAAAAAATTGAAGGTGCGACCATTATTCGAGGAAAATACCCGTGGTAAAAAAATTTTTTTTGAACGAACATTTTTCGTCATTAACCCTATTTATATTAAAGTAACTCAATATTATTGACAGAACTATTATCGTATGAACTCTGAAACAATGACTAAATTTCTATAACTTACAAGACCTTGGAGGTTAGGTTAGTTTCGCAATTAAATATGCACATTTGGTGGGAACACATTTTGTGATTAGCAG
>PNEQ01002004.1:29861-42638 GCA_003012365.1 Medauroidea extradentata | reverse complement strand
TACTTACCTGTTAAAATAAACGTATATTTCCTTAAAATATAGTACTACATTGTAATTAAATAAGATAAAAGACGGTTTTAATGAAATTTTTGGGTTTAGGGGTCAGAATCGGCCAAATTCGGCTATAGCGAAGACACGGCTATAGCGAAGTTCGAACACAGAACCGTGACATTTCGCTATAACGAGACTCTACTGTATACAGCTCAGCACACTGTCAATACTACCAACCCCGTGCACTGACTCTATAAAGTGCTGTAATAATAACCACGGGAGAATATGTACATTAAAAATAAATTGTATACTTTTTAATATGTTTGTAAATATGTTTTGCGATAATTTAAAAGGGTTTTGTATAATAATTTTAATAGTGAAACGGCAACACGAGCGGATGATACTAGTAGGGAAATTTGTTACTACAAGAAAGTAGTTCTTTTGTGCCAGTGTGGCATGCCTGCAGTAAGAGATGGCGTAGTTTTGGCCACCATCTTTGTCACCCGCTTAACGGGACTTCAGCCCCCAGATTCAGGACTAAAAAGGGCACAGCCAGTCCTTAAACTTCAGTTCACTGGCAGCTCGGCCTCCCCCGAGTCGTCCAGCAGCTCGCTCCCCCGGCCTTGCCAGACCTACCCTCACCTTACCCCGAGAGGCTGTTTCTTGTAAAGAAAACCCTCTCCTCCCTTAGGGCGCTGTTTCTTGTAAAGGGAACGCCCCACTCTGCCAGGAAGCTGTTTCTTGTAAAGAAATATAAAAAATATAAATTTTAACAATACGCAACATTAAAACAATTACAGTAGAACCCTGTTATAACGTTCCTGCATATAACATCACTTTTCTTTGGTCCCACCATTTTTCCATAAAGCATAATGTTTTCATTTCCTGCATATAACATCACTTTTTTCTCAGACAATAACCATAACTCGGGTAAAATTTTTCTTAACTGTATTATTTTAGATAAAATAACTAAACTGGGAACCAAAAACAACTGTAAAAAAACTAATTTATGTCTAAAAGTTTATATTACAGTGATATTAACCTCAAGAATATGATCATGAACCTACAGAAGACAAGTGGGAAAGCCTCTTATTATACAGTAGAATCCCGATTTAACGAAATGCCACGCGACCCGAAAATGTTTACTCTAAATCAATGTTTCGTTAAATCCGACTTCATTTGAAGCCTCGAAAGAAGGTGTCTGGAAATTGTTGTTCTCAAGACGTAAATTGGAAACTCCAGACAACAGACTACTAACTCAAGCACTCTCATAAGCTGTGAACCACAAATTACTCACGCTCACAGACTACTTCCAGCATGATTTATAGAATAGTGCCCCTGGCTACAGGCAGGCAGCAAGCAACCTAGGCAGACTATTTATAGATAACTGCGGACAAGGGTGAGGTGAGGGAAGCCAAACCACCCCCCCCCCCTTTTCAGGCTTTCTTCCATCCTCTCCGCCAGTGCGAATGTTATCTTTCCTCTCTCTCTTATCTTTGGTGTCAGCCACGTTTCCTTCCTTCCTCCTCCTCTGACCGATCTACCATAGCCTCCCTGGCGCTGCTTCACAGCCTCTTGCGCCCATGATTTTTTTCCATGCTAGCAAGGCACTTAATTTTTTTTTTCCCCTGGAACATGTTGCAAAAATCGTGGTGCACACTACAAACGAGTATATACGGTACTGTCTTCAACCTGAATTTTTCAAGGTTCATTGGTATGGCATTCTTATAGAGAGGCTATAATAAATATGTACAATCGTAACACAGAGGTTTCACTACAGCTGCGTACAAGTGTTCACCACTATACTGCACCCCTTACTTTGCATGTATTTTGTGTTTGTGTGCACTTGGGCCAACATGCCCATGCATGCATATGTATTTGAGTTAGACAATTATTGCTTTATAACATTTAAAATAAAGTCAATTCCGGACTATCAGCATTAATGAAAGAGTCAATGCAGACAATCCAATACTACAGATAACCTACAACAATAGTTAACATCACAAAAATTAACTAACTGTGTAATAGAGGATGGTACTTCTTGACAGAAACACACAACAAAAGAGACAAACTCAAAGTCGCACAAGTGCGTGGTTGCACGTTTTTCCGACCTACGTCCGCTTCATAAGGCGAACTACGTACCTAATAAACCTCTCCCCCCTTATGTTCAGACAGGTTAAACTGAGGTTGCAACATCTACATAATGAAAGTCGTGATACAAAATCAATGTTGTACTCTCTGGTTTTGAAATTCAGGTTTTTTTAACTGCAGAGTTTTTTAAAAAGTTTTTTTTTTTTTTTTTTTTAAACTTTGAATAAATTCCAAAGTTTACTATCTGTGTGCCGATAGTCAAAAGTTGGATGTCAAGTGACCAAATCAGTCCAAAACAAAGAGACTTTTGCTCCAAATTTATAATAATAACAATGTAAAACCACAAATGTAGTAAACTTTAGAATTTTTGGATATTTGGATTTTAGTACTAATAAATCCTAAACTACCATATTTTTTTTTAGATATCAGCAAAAGCAAACATAAAGAGTTATATTTACTCAAACAATTATACATTGATTACATAGAAAAAGAAGTCTACAATTCATGCTGAATCATAAACTTACAGTATATGCAAAAACAGGCAGCAAAAAAATGTTTAAGATTTTGTGTATAACTTGGATAACTCCAAAAATTAATATCACAAAAAATATTGAAGATTATTTCACAGAGCATTTATTAATCTTAGTGTGTTAGTTGCCAAAAGGCTTCAGTTATTTAATTATAAAGAGACATACGTATATAAATGCTTTAACATACAGGAATGGGAACAATGAGTGATATAGAAACACAACAATTACTTCACACCTAGGACTAAGATGGCAAAGGAATGAAATAAACTTGTATGAATGTAATGCAGAAGGACAATGTTTTTGAATCCTGGGCCAGCCACAACAAATAATCTAACATTTATGACATAAACCACTTCACACGACACAGGTCACATATACTGTATGATTCACATTTTAAAATAACAGGAAATATTTAAACATAATTAGTTTTCAACATGTAAGCTTGGGTAAGGGATCTATAATGACCATGGGCAAGGCAGAGAGAGAAAAACAAAAAGTGTTTATCGCAGGATCCTCAGTTGGCCTGTGTTGGTGCCGTACACGAAGCCTTGGCCTGCCGTCGGTAGCCAACGGATACAGTTGACGCTCATGTAGGCATGCTCCCGCGTGCGCTCAAAGTTGTGCACGAGGAACAGGCGGCCCTTGGCACTGCCCCGCGTCCCACTCAGGCGGTATATGCGTGCCAAGAAATTGGAGTCTGTGCTGAGCAGAGTGGCACGATTGATGGCGACGCCTATGAGCAGGTGGCGGCCGGTTGGGGAGAAGCTCACGGAGACGGCATTCTGTTCAAAGTTTGTGGTGTAGAGGCACTGGCCTCTGCTCTCTGGCAGCAGGCTGTAGATGCCTGCAATGATGACATACTTGCCACAATTCTGCCTTCATGATCCACCACATACTTTCCATCAACTCCTTTGTCTCGCTGAAATCAAAAGTCTCTTCTAGAACTAGCACTGAACTGAACATTCATTCAAATGAGAAATATTTTGAACAACCACCACCACTTTAAAAAACCATGCATTTAATTTGCTCATTAACCCATTATTGACATAACTGCATGCAGCAAAATTATATACATACAACCATGTTTGTCAGCTGCGCACATAGCAGTGGACAATGACATACCGGGGTGTTCCTACTGAAGCAAGTACACTAACCAGTTTCATTCTGTGATCTTGGGTGAAATAAAATGGAGTCACCAGCACTATTTTTTTCCCCTTATAATGTCAACTATGACACAGGAATAATGGACAGTAAGTTATTAAATTACAGTACTTGTTTAGGTAGTAAATTCCTAAATTATTTTTGTGATTATTGTTGATTTTATACCATCTTAGCAGATACCATACTATGTACATGAGAGTGTATATGGTAATAGCAGTCTTATGGTTTAGAATAATATGATTACTAAAATATTACATTATTTATCACCATTTACAGTATATTTTCACTGTCTCTGTGTTCGGAAGATCATTTTACTTATGAAAGCTAAGCATTCAGTGGCATATATATATATATATATATATATATATATATATATATATATATATATATATATATATATATGAATTTTTTTTGTTTGTAACGATCCTAAAAATTAATTTAAATTGTGACTCATTTAACAAGCAATTTTGCCACACATCTGAAAGGACAAGTTTGCAAAAATTAAACAGAACATTACAAAAATTAATTTCTGAGGAAACCTGGAAAACCTTGTCATTTCAGTTACCAACTTAATAATTAAGATCCAAATAACTGTTAAGCCTGCACAGTGTTGTGCCTAAACCTATCAGCGATAGTGATATGCAGCATTACGTAATGCTACTACAACAGACCCCCGATTTTACGAACCCTGGACTTAACGAAGGCAGCGATTCTACAAATACAATCTCAGGAACCCTCAAAAAATAATGACAAAAAAAATTGTAAGGAATTACATTGACAATGAATAAAACATACATTATCAAATTCATGGCATTAAAATACGAATTGAAAAGATGCCGTTGTTATTTGTAAGTCACAATATTAAAAATAAAACAAAAATAGTGAAAATCCATTAAGAAATGTGGCAATGACCGTTTGAAAATCGCGCGTACCGCCGCCGCCTGTGCCAAGCCGGCTGGCCTGTCTACAAAAACTACGACTAGAGATGGACGTTGTTTAACGTAACAGTTAAAAATAACTGTTATAAATTTGTAACACGTTACTCGAGTAACACGTTTCGCAGTTAACACTGTTATTTTTGGAATGTTTCAAAGAACCTGGTTATAGCTTACGTGGGACGTGGAACTGTTCAAACCCAACACGCGCATGCGCACAGTTCCTTCTTCGGATACCTCTTTCTCCAGCAGCAAGACATCTCTCTCTCTCACACACACACAAACGCGTGCACGTAGATCCTACTGCGCATGCATAAGAGTTATTTTTTGGAACGTCTTGACGTCAGGACGTTACTTGTACTACGTTACTTCTGACTGCAGCCGCGTTTGTTGTTCCACATGCTTAGCAGTTATATTTTTGAAACACTCCATGCTCAGTCGTTTTAATATAAAACAGTGCTCGTTTTACAATATCTGTTTATGTGTGAGTAACGTTTGTAAAATGAGCAAATGGCAAAAAACAAGCCACCTGTGAGCTTATTACACAGTTATGGATTCCGAAAGGAAATTAACAATTTATAACTTTATGCTACAGCTCAACTACTAACTTAAAAAAAACTGTTACAGTTGCATTTATACTTAACTTGAGTTTCAAAAACCAAGTAAATTTGATACATCGTTATGTTTTAAGCACACTAACAAAATTTCATAATAAATATTTGTAACTTAAAGTGTGTGAAGTCTAGTTCCAAGTAATCACGATGCACAGTTTTCAGTAACATGTTCCAAAAATAACATGTTACAGGAATGTGTTATTTATTTGGAACTGGAACGTTGGAACATGTTACACGGAAGTAACTGTTTGGCACATCCCTAACTACGACATATTAGGATCTATATTGAGGTCGTACTATAGCCGCAAAGTTCCAGCGCATGCGCATATGCTCACTTAACCATAGTACAGCCTCCTTCTAGGCTGTTTCACGTCTTATATCTTTCGCGCCAATGCATTTACTTTTTTACACGAACCCTATATATAATAACTTGCTATTATTTTTTTCTTTATTGGGTTAACACCACACGTACTTAAAACAATTAATTACCTTGGCTCATAATTTACCTAAACAATGCGTTACTGCATGTCATAAAACGTGCATTTCACAAGCGAGCACGATAATAGTGCTACCTATTTACCACGTGTAGAAACATTTGTCTCCGGGTATGTCAAACTTGAAAAATAAATAGACATTTGTGTATTACGTAATCCCGGAACTCCTAATTTATTTTTACCGCATATACTGGCTGTGAAAGTGATTATTTGCAACCACTTATACATGTAATTCTCGACGATTTTAGGTAAGAACGTCACAAAATGGCGGTTTTGGAACATTGAATGTCGAAACATGCTATAGTGTCGCTATCTATCTTCCATCTTGTGAACGTTCATACAGCTGCGCTATCTGTCCGCTCTGCAAGCTACTAATATCCACGTTCGTGCACAATTCATCAAACGTCGAGGGATTGTTTTGACGTTAAGTTATATAAAACTGCGCAATGAATAAATACATCTGCTTTTTCCTTCTTTCTTTGGTGAATAATTTACAAGGGAATTGTGCTAGTAAGGAATGCCTAATTTTTTTTTAAATAAACGCTAAACAAATCGGGCTATTCGTGCGTGAGAAGCCACTCGGCAGCTCGGTTTTCTCATTCTTTAAGGAGAAAGGTCGGTCATATCTATTGTTTAGCGGTGTTCTTTTGATCGTAAGACGTCTGCCTATTGATATAAATTTATATTTCAACTATCACTTGCTTTATTTTTCCGTTAAATGCTACGGAAGTAGGTCTATTCACTCAAGAGAAGACACTCGGAATCTCGATTTTCTCATTTTTTTAGGAACAGTATTGGTCATGTCTAATGTTTAGCGGTGTTCTTATGATCGTAAGACGTCTGCCTATTGATATAAATTTATACTTCAACTATCACTTGCTTTATTTTTCCGTTAAATGCTACGAAAGTCTGACTATTTGCTCGAGAGAAGACTCTCGGAATCTCGATTTCCTCATTTTTTTTTTTGGGGACAAGAGTTGGTCATATCTACCTCTCAACAGTGTGATGTCTGGCTACTGATATAAATTTATGTTTACATTATTATGTTAATTAATTTCTCGCAAAGCGCTACGTAAGTCAGGGCCCGACTAGACACTTTGCAGAAAAAATGCAATTTTAAAATTTTCTGTTATGGTCCGAGGGGAGGGGGGGGGGTGGCAAAATAAGCTGCTGTCAATTTTACGAAGGTAGTGATTTTACGAATGCGATGAGAGGAACAGTGTGCATTCGTAAAATCGGGGGTCTAGTGTAGCATCTGGCTCGAGTCAAGAGGGGGCCGAAACAGCCAAATGGTCAGATCATTTGCCTCCCACCAAAGTGATCCAGGTTCACTTCCCGGTGGGGTCGGCCCCCGGATTTTCGCTCTTGGGAATCGTGCTGGACGATGCGGTTAGTTGGCGGTTTTCTGGGGGAACTCCCGTTTCCCCCGTCCCTCTCATTCCGGCGCCTCTCCATACATCATGTCACCCCTCATCAGTACTAAAGACCTCTATGTTAAGCGCTGACGAAAATCTCTCTCACTCGTTCGAGTTGAGAGAAAACCTTGGTAAGTTCATTTGCGAAACCAAAACAACAAAATAACACCAAGAAAATTGTGATAAATAGAAAAGTAGAGATCATCTTAACTAATTTATGCGATGAAAAATAATGTAAAAACTGATTACAATAAGTTTGCCCGACCAAAACTATAAAATAATGAAAATAAAATAGCACGAAAAAAATAATTAAAATATGCATGCAGGAGATAAAATAAGGCTTAAAACATTCCAATAAAATTGTGAACAAAGACTGTGATTAAGATTGATCATTCATCAAAACACGTTTGCAAAACCACTGGGATAAAAAAAAGCCTGGACGATAACTATAAAAACTAATTAAGAAATAATTGTGACTCCACAATAAGAAAATAACATCAAAAATATCATGGTAAAATTACAAAGACAATTGCTTTATAAAGTGATAAAAAATATGTTCGTGTGATTAGAAGAATAAAATAATAGACGACAAATGCATTAAAATCTGATTAAAAATTGTATGTTTGCTACTCGCGAGTCCACGGTGATGTGTACACTTGGGATGTTCGAAATCACAAATTGTGATATTGATATTTAATT
This sequence comes from Medauroidea extradentata, assembly GCA_003012365.1. NCBI lineage: Eukaryota > Metazoa > Arthropoda > Insecta > Phasmatodea > Phasmatidae > Medauroidea > Medauroidea extradentata. The sequence continues at coordinate 34,708 of PNEQ01002004.1, read as the reverse complement.
CAACTGCATACTCAGTATTTTCAGTATATAGATAATATCGTCAATTATCAGCATATTGATGATTTCAATAATATCGTAACTTTTCAGTATATCGATATCGTTAACTTTTCAGTATATCAATATGCCAAAACCATATATTTTTATATAAACTTTTCAATTTTGGTTTTTATTAACTTTTTATTTTTCTATGTAGATTTTCTATGGTATTTATCAATATCATAATTTATTTAAACTAATAAAATCTATAATTAACCTAATATGTGTCATTATCTTGGTATAGTTTTGCTAAAAAATTGTAATAAGTATCGATAGTAATCAAACTTGTAGGTTTCGATACACACCCTAATTTCAGAATCACATTTCTAAAGACAAGCAAATAAGTGTTCCAATTTTAATGCATTATGTAAGTAACACCCTGCTTAATGTGCTCCAGGCGACAAATATACACATTCTCTTACACATTCACAATGCAGTGACGGCACAGATGGCGTAAAATGATATCAATAAACGAGTGTTGTGAGTTCTTTTCCTCTTCATTGAGTGTTCATGATTATTCTAAGCCAAGAAAAGCCACCATCTAAAACAGGAATAATTTGAGAGTTTATTATTTTTTTTTGCAGATAAGATTTCAAAATCCCATTTATGCTCGAACCAAGTCATTAGTTTGACAAATGGTTGTTACCAAGAGAAACTATTCCAGGATAGATTTCCTACGATTTGAACTCTTTGCTGCAAGTTTATCACTGATGCAGTTTTTGGGTGCATTAGGTTAAACCAATTGAGGCCAAACATGGATAAAACCAAAACCTGAAGTTTTGAATATAGTCTACCAAGTATTTCAATACTCCATGCACCATTTCCAATGTTATACCGGTATGTTACTGTGCAATTCAGTACTTAAATAAATAGGGTGTCGCACATGGGCACGTTTTGCCCACCACTGCGCTAGGAGTGCTGGGTTGCAAGTGTGTATTTCTAGAAGGCCTTTAAGGCAGAGCATGAGAGATTGGTGTGGTCCTTCTAGAGTGGTTTGAAACAGAGATATCCTCGATCCAGCGAGTGACTACTGGATGAGCCACAAGGAAAAACTCTATAACTAGCTAGTGCAAGGTGTCATCTTTATAGAGGGTAAGGCAGATATCACTCGCCTTATTGGATATTAGGAGGTTGGTACACAAGATGATCTCATGAAAGGAGAAAGGCAAAGTAATCCAGTTTCATTGGGCATTTATATTCATGAACACAAGTTACAGCATGATGAATATAACACTTTCTTTGGTACAAGGTCTACAATCAGGGTTTGAGTCAATCACAATTTGATGACATACATTCTTACACTGGAGTCTCAAAATGAGACAGACAACAAGGGTACAAACTAAAGATATGACACATTGACCACAGGGCATACTCTGATGAATACAATTTTACACACCACTCCGGGCCGATCAGATACTGGGCAAAACTAAGGCCTAATCGTGGCAGACAATGTGGGGCGATCATCTCTTTGGCAATTTAACAATATTCAATACTAGCCTCTTTACATTAGGGCGCTAAGGCCATCGGTGATGCCTCACTAATAACAAATACTGGATTACTTGTAATTATACAGCGATCTCTCTCATCCCGGGGTAAGTTTACTACATTCCATAACTTTCAATAGAATTTACAAGACTGGGAAATGCATGATAACACTTTATAACTGGCAATGTGCATGTAGGCAAAGTACTAGGCATTGTGGCTTGACGAGCAAACAGGTGAGGTTGCTATGCTAAGAAGTATAAGTCTCAACTCAAACATGAATGCGCAGGTTAGGCTTACTGCCAAGTCGTCTTGGCTAGAATGAGGGTTTGAGGTGAAGGTGGGGTTGGGAGAGCAGGCTTCGGCTTCCTTACCAGGCAGCAACCCACTACAAGGAGAGGTGATCGGGGCTTCGGCTTCCTTACCAGGCAGCAACCCACTGTAGGTAGATAGGTTAGGCAGGTGAGGTCAGGGATAGCAGGCTTCGGCTTCCTTACCAGGCAGCAACCCACTGTAGGTAGATAGGTAAATGGTTGGGAGAGTAGGCTTCGGCTTCCTTACCAGGCAGCAACCCACTACAAGGAGAGGTGATCGGGGCTTCGGCTTCCTTACCAGGCAGCAACCCACTGTAGGTAGATAGGTTAGGCAGGTGAGGTCAGGGATAGCAGGCTTCGGCTTCCTTACCAGGCAGCAACCCACTGTAGGTAAATAGGTAAATGGTTGGGATAGCAGGCTTCGGCTTCCTTACCAGGCAGCAACCCACTGTAGGTAGATAGGTAAATGGTTGCGAGAGTAGGCTTCGGCTTCCTTACCAAGCAGCAACCCACTATGAGGTAGGGATGGGGAGTGCCAGGATGACCCGCCCCGAAGGCCAAGCACCTGACGACTGACTAGCTGGAGCGCAGTGCCCTCCTTATATACCCCTTATGGGGGCTGAAAGTACCATTATCAAAATGGCCGCCGGGATGCTCGAGGCTGTCTGCATCTACAGGTGCGCCACACTCGCACAAAAGAAATACTCTCTCGTAGCACAAAGTTACTCTGTTACAAAAATAAACTTCCCCACTTGACTTATAAATGCCGGTACTGCCGTTTAACACAATAAGTTACACACAAGAACATTTATATAATCATTAAACACACTTTAAGCAATAACAAACAAGTACAATTTATATGCATTGCGTATTTCCCGCGATCACCATTTTAGTGCATTTTTACAGAGTCTCTGCACGGGATTGGCACAACTGATAGGCGCTTGGCCGTATTTTGTAAATAAACACTGGTACAGGTTAAAAATGTTGTAAAAGTAGTTAAACATGAAAAATACACATTGGATAATCACTTGGACGTAAGTAAATACTGTTTTATGAATAAAGCATCGACTTCATAATCTTACATGCTAACATATTATCCTTACGTAAAAATATACGGTGATCGGCAAAGGTGCGGGCGAATACTACTGCACTTAGGCCTAAATGGTAAAGTGTTAAAAATCGGGGGCGAGCGTTAACGTAATTTGTAAGTGGACGTGACGGTGTCGCGTCAATGCGACCGCGGTGGCCGAATGGTCAGACCATTCGCCTCCCACCAAGACGATCCAGGTTCAATTCCCGACGAATTCCCGGATTCTTGCATTAAGGACCTCACACCATCACAAACATCATGGGTTTAGTTGACGATATGTTACGTAATTTTATTATTTAAAAATTATTGACAAATGTGATGTTCATAACTGACGCAGATTATTATTATTTTTACATAATTTGCATTTCGCTATGGCTTCACTTTTTTCAATATCAAAATAGTCCCAGGCTAAACTTCATAACTTTTTTTCTTTTCCGGTTGCTCAGTATTATTCTTTACGCAGATAATCAACCGCCTGACTTACTTGACTCGCTGAATGACGCTAGCAATAGAGATGTCATGGTATAATGGCCTGGCTCAGGTATAGCAAGAAAGATGTTTCGAGAATATGAGAAAAAATTACCTTAATTCCTACTGTCTGTTGCTGTACTGCACATGTTGTTGACTATGGAAGATGGCTAATCTGTTATCAGTGTACTCTACAGGCACTTATTAAAATTCATGCGCTACAGTACGTTATCTCAGTCACGTGACCAGGTTTTGTCGATTACCAGAATTTGCATGCTATTCAAGGTTTTAAAATTACTGGAATAAAAATAAAGCCTAGATGACAGGTAAACTCTCCTGGGGTAATATTCCAAATGCTAAAAACATGACATTTTGGCTGACCTTCCCTACCCTCGTGAATTTTCATAATCGTCTAATGGGTGGGTGTCACATGGCCTCTATTCGTCTATGCTGAGTAGTGATGAAATACAACTTGATATTATTCACGGAGAAATAATGCAAAACTAAAAACTGATGAACATGTTTACATCACTTTAAAAGTCGTAACTACACGAGATGTGTTAAATCATATCATAAATAGATTTTGGTCTGCACTTAACATCTAGGTCACTGGTGAGGGGTGACAAGCGTTATGGAGCGGCACTGTTTGAAGGGGCGTGGGGAATACGAGATACCCGAGAAAATTCGCAGACCAACGACATTGTCCAAATTCATTCCCACATATGAAAATACGGGGACCAACCCCAACCCCTCTAGGGATCAAACCCAGATTGCCTTTGTGAAAGGCGAGTGCTCTACATCACCACTTAAATTATGCTTGGTAGTTACATCTTCACAAATACAGTGGAGCCCCGCAACTATGACAAGCCATAATTCTCGAGAATTTTGTCGTAGTTGCGTCATTGTCGTACTTGCCGAAATTCCCATTTTTAAGCCCTAAAAAATTTTTTTTTGTTCAAGTCGGTGTTTTTCTTGCTCTAATACCGTGTATCAGTGTTACTCTCATTAATATAGGCCATTCGGAATAAAGTGAGCACTAAAGATTTAACCTTTGAAAAAAATCACTAGCCGTTACTGCATATAAGCCAACATTAACAACAGTTACATTTTTGTTTGTATGGTTGGTAGCGAATAACTGCATGTAGTCCCGTTTATTTTCTTATTTCAATACAGCAATAGTGAAACAACATCAATTGCAAACGACCTCTCTGTATTTAATATAATTTAAAATATTTATTTAAGTTCTTACTGACATACGTACTGACTGTATAATTCTATTTAATCAGCGGCAGTACAAAGCGACGCAACCAAGTCGATTATCGTTGGCACACGCCGCTATTGCTTCGCGCCGCACAGATAGTTTAAAATTTCACCGACAGATGGCATCAGAGTTAGGTTTTCGCCGCATTGCGTCATTCAGTTTGTTTTTCCGTTGTGTAATGAATATGGGTTTCTTA
>PNEQ01002004.1:0-28861 GCA_003012365.1 Medauroidea extradentata | reverse complement strand
GGTCGCAACCAGCACGGTTCATAAAGTTCAAGAAGAAGGTAGAGTTGGTTGGGAAGGATGCTGCCTATGTTGTTCTTACCAGGTCGCAACCAGCACGGTTCATAAAGTTCAAGAAGAAGGTAGAGTTGGTTGGGAAGGATGCTGCCTATGTTGTTCTTACCAGGTCGCAGCCAGCACGGTTCATTAAGTTCAAGAACTAGGTAGAGTTGGTTAGTGAAGGATGCTGCCTATGTTACTCTAACGATTTTACGAATGTGATGAGAGGAACCGTGAGTATTCGTAAAATCGGGGGTCTATTGTATCCGCCGGGAGCTGAAATGTTCTTGCACAACACAGCACATGTTATGGTTGACAAATTAGTTCCATGTATACAGCGTAAGAGAAGTCAAAATTGCCTTAACTGCGCCTAATAAAGACGATTTATTATTATTATTATTATTGTTATAACTTAATACTAAATATATTTGTATCATATTAAATAAGTATTTCATTTAAAAAACTTATTTGTTTTTAAACCACTGGCAATCAAACAAAAACTTTGATCAAAATTTACCCTCTAAGACAAAATTTTTTAACTCTTCAGTGGTCGCAATTAATTTTGATCTCACGACTACAGCGATCTTACTACACAATTCTCAGGACCCATAGACTATCATTAGATTGATGTTCTACTGGTCTATACAATTCAAGCATTAAAAAATACAGTAGCTGAGTTACCCAAGGTGTTGGTGACATTCTCATAGTGGTCTGATGGCAGTAGAGCGACTAGCATGGAGCCATCCCTGGATATGTCCACACTTGCATCATTGTGTATCTTGCACTCCGACACCACAACGTTCTCGTCCGCTGCAAACACAAGTACCTCGTACAGCACTTCAATATCAATCCCGGATCTGCAAGCATCTCCTTGGCCAACTAATGACAACTTTAATATGGAAACACTGCTTGATAATATATATTTTAGTGCACTAATTTAAATTCCTACATGCTAATTTACTAATAACAGGCAATGATAAATCTATTTACCTGCTGAAGCTGAGATATTGTACTGTTTATGTAGTGAAACTCAATGTAAGCAGATGTTATTACTGGTGGATGAAAATTTAAAAACTAAATGAAAAGGCACATAGCAAATTGCAAGAAGATATTTCAAATTATATTTTAGGTAAAATTTAAATCAACTTTAAAGTTATTTGCACAAACTTATGGAATTTGAAGTTTGCATTATATTTTAGATATTTTTTTTTCCTGGCATGCCTACGTACAATACAATAGACACAAACTTGACGTTAGAAGAATTGATAAATAGCTGTAATACATTTACTCAACAATACAAATCTCCGGTGTTCCAGCAAAATACAACATTTATATAAAATATTTCATTACATAGATGAAACAGCAGCTATGCATCAGTACACATGCAGAGTGCCTGCTCTGAACCTTAGTACATACAGCTTAATACTTCTGCGAGGTACTGTATAAAGCTGTTAACAACAGACAGTTCTAAAATTACATAATACATAATACATGCATACAAGAATGAATATGGTAAAAAGATTACAAATGAACAGGTACAAGTACTACCAACCACAAAACGAACCCAAACATGTACGTAATTAGTTTTGAAAGAATTGAGACTCACCTTTACTAATGTCTGGAATGAAGTACTCCGAGAAGTCCCACACCTGGATCCTGTGTGTTTGTGGTGACGTTAGGTCTGCTACAAGAAACAAAGCGAGGCTTCACAATATTGCTGCCAAAACTACAGGTAAGCCAGTAGCAATTACAACCACCATAGTACTGCAGAGTCATCAGCCTACACGACTGTCGTGCCATACAACTAACGCTCCAATATAAGAGCCACTCTTCTCATAGATGCACATAGCAACATATACCACAATGCTCCACCTCAACTGCCCAACTGACGCACAGCCACACAGTAACTGTACTGAAATATTAGGTATGGCCAGGCGGTTACATATGATGCAAACTTTAAATATACAGTAGAGTCTCGTTATAGCGAAATGTCACGGTTCTGGGTTTGAACTTCGCTATAGCCGTGTCTTCGCTATAGCCGAATTTGGTCGATTCTGACCCCTAAATCCAAAAATTGCATTAAAACTGTCTTTAAACTTATTTAATTACAAAGTAGTGCGTTATTTTAAGGAAATATAGGTTTATTTTTACAGGTAAGTATGTTCTGGTTACAATGATACCCAACATTTATGGGTGCAACTATTCGCTACGTCAAAACGGGCCACACACTCCGCCGCGTCATATAAGTATAGCTATCAATCGCTGGACCGCCTCAACGGTGTCTCCCCTGTGCGGGCGCGCAGCTAGAGTGTACGTGCCGGCAGTCAACATGATTACACTGCCGGCCGCTGCAGACCAATGTGATCAGTTTGACGAGTGTAGCAATTTATTTATTTATTTTAGCGTGCATGCTCTGATGATAATTCTGTGTGCCCTTTCACACTGTGGCACGTGTCGAATAATTTGTGTGCATGCCCGAGACACACAAAAATCAGCTTGGATGGGTGAATGTAACTGTTCACTTGTCCGTTGGACAGTGTTACTTGCCGGCAAAAATAAGTGACGCCAACATTGGTAGTTGCTTTATTTTCACGCACTAGTCGTGAACTGTGTTTAGTGGCGGCACAAAGTTAAGTACTAAGCCAATTAGTAGTAATAGATGTGCGCGCAAGTGTACGCATTGACTTTGAGTAAGGTCACAAGTTTGTGATTTTATTCTGGCAGTGTGCCGACAGAAAACACGTCTGACCTACGCGTGCCCCACCAAATCTAGACAGAAAGTTCTTTGAAAAGCAATGCTAAAGCTAGACATGCTCGTTTTCACACACGGCCCACCACCAGTGATTCATTTTTAATTTTTAATTTTCTTTCTTCCCCTTCAGCTGTCCAAACAGACTCGTTCCAAGACAAAAAAAAAATGTGACTTACTCTTGTCCCCACGTTATTCCTGATGGTGTGTACGATACTTTAACAATTCAACGGCCAGCCCGCAAGCATTTATTGCTTCTCCCTCAAGTTTATGGGACGTGTAGTGTGTTAAATTATAAGTACAGTAAATGTTGAAATTGTCACTAAACTAAAAAATAAAAATACACACGGCCGACTGTGTGAGCACGAAGGTGAATCAGAACAGCAAATGAACTGACACAGGATGCATCCTCTCATCCGCCGTCCTTGCTGCTTATCTCAAGAAGCTCAAGGTCTATGGAGTAAAATATGAGCTGTAGCAAGCTAAGCAGAGCTATCGTATCTCCCAGAGGCATTTATTCTGTATGTGTGGTGTGTGGGTGTGTGTGTGTGGGTGTGTGTAACTCAGATATAGCACAGCCAGCGGCAATTATTCTTAGTGAAGATACAGCGTATGTCCGCCGTTATTCAGTCAGAACATGCAGTTCTTGTTCCAAATAGCTGTGTCGTCATCTGAGCTGAGCAGAAGATTTTTGGGAGCGCCTTACAACAGTGGGTCTGGTATCGGAGCCTTCCTGTCTTTAACTCCCCTCCCTAACTTCCTCATTTTATGGCAGTTCCTTCACATTTCCGAAAATTCTGGGCTTCTAATTATAGCTGAATTCTAATGAACATACAGTATTTTAAATAATCTTTCCTGCTTGCTATGTTGATTTTTTCCATTTTATTCCTTCAAAATTATTTTTAAAAAAATTTTTTTTGCGGGCATTGAGAATACTGTCGTAGTTGCGTTGTTGTAGTAGTCAATGTCGTAGTTGCGGGGCTCGACTGTACGTATATCAAAATCCAAAGTCGTAATTCAAAGTCGTAAACCAAAATCGTAATCAATAATTGAAATCTGAAACGCAAGCTGTATTAGGAACCAAACACAGTTGAAAGCACAATGATTAACTACGGAAACGTAGCCAACAGTCACCAGGGTTGAAATGGGGTGGGGGAAATAAAGGGCACAATTATATTTTTAGAACAATGCGCACTTAGTTTGGGGAGGGAAGTGAAGTGTCCAGGCAGAAGCGTGACTCACATGACAGTGCCAGCTAGCTGGCCTGGCGAGGGGAGGGGTGGCGGCGCGAGGGTTGCGACCGGCTAACAAATACCTACTCACTTCACAAGGTCACGTTCATCGCCGCAAGCCTGCTTCACACGACTCACCATACATGTTTCTACTCATAAAATTCATATTTTTCAGGAATTTTTTTTGCAATTTTTTGACGGTTCCTCAAAAAGACTTCACTATAACCGTGTTTTCGCTATTTCCGTGTTCGCTATGACGGGATTCTACCGTATCACTTGTTCTTTCCTTTCCTAAACACGTATGTAATGCTTTAACATGTGAATGAGAGAATAAAGAGAGTGAGAAAAAGAGAGAGTGAGTGAGTGAGATTTAGGTCAGCGCTCAACATCAAAGTTTTAAGCACCAGTGAAGGGTGACATGAGGTGAGTATATAGATCCCAGAGAAAACCCGCCAACCAATGGCATCATCCGACACCTCGAGAAAAAGAATGAGGGAGAGAAAGTGAGAGTGAGGGAGAGGAGGGAGTGAGGGAGAGAAGGAGGGAGTGAGGGAGAGAAGGAGAGAGAGAAAGAGCAAGAGAGAACAAGTGACAGCAACAGAGAAAGTGAAAGAAGAGGGAGAACACGAGAGAGAATGCAAGCGAGACAGAGTGTGTGTATGTGAGAGTGTGTGTATTGTGATGGGGCCTGCTCTACGTCGCCGTGTTGTTGATGTCTAGATGTCCCTGTTCCGGCGGCCAGAATGTAATGTGGTTTCTCCCTTGCCGTCTCGTTGTTATTTAGATGTGTGGGAGGTTATGTCGTTCCTGTTCGGGGCGGCAGAATGTAGTGGGGCTGCTTCTTCTACGTATGTTGTTTGTTTATATAGATGTTGGACGTAACCCTCCTCCGTTGCTATTACAAGTAGTTAGCCGGCAAAAACAAAGCAAAAACACAGCGAGCTGATGTAGAGGCGGTACCTATTAGATTAATGCCCGGATAGCAGTGAGGTTAATCAACCACAGATGAATAAATAAATAAAAATCATAATATTGGCATTTTCTTTCTTTTATTTAATCTTTCTTTTGACGCAATTTAACAGACACAGGCAATTAACATTGCGAGTGCTCGCCCAGAAATAGTTGAGGTGACTATTATATCTACGGATTACGACTTGCCGTTTTCCTCCGTAGTAGTACTTGGTCCGGCACTTTATCTACCCTAATTCCGACTACGCGGTTATCAATACCTACTGCTGGCTACATTACTAGAAATAAAAAGGCAGTATGCCAAAAAGAGAAACAAATAAAGACTGATTTCTCATAACGAATCCGTCCTCTAGGCTTCACAACCCCTCTGCCCCGTCCAACACGTCCTCCTCCTTCTGCCATGACGCCCCAACTAATAACAAAAAACTTAGCCTGCCATCTTTCCGCGACCGAGTCCAAGCTCCGACATATCACGACTGACTTTCCTGGGCGAACACCCGGACTTACTCGGCCGAGCGGCGGAGGGATACATCAGGATCCAACTTGCCTAAAAAGCTGGTTAATTTACGTTTATAACCTAAAAATTGTATGTAACATAGATACTGATAAATTCACAACGCATTTTACTCCATACTACCAGCTAAATATTAATTTGTTTATTAATTGGGGATGTGCAGCGTTCTCAATCTGTCGCGGATCACCACCTTTTTAGTGTTGTTGCACACGACACTACCACCCACGTTGATCGAGAAATGCCCTGCAGAGTCCCCGCATTCCAGCACATCCCTGTTCGTGCCTCCAAGCGAGTGAACTCTGACCTGCCTGCCAGATAAATCTATCTAAGCACTGGCTAGCTACGAGCTTATTTGAAATTGTAAAAGCCAGCACTTCTCTGTACGTGCTTCCAAGCACGAGAACTACTACTAGCCTGCCACATAAATCCTATTCCAGACGAAGCAAGCTAATTAGCCACTTGAAATTTCAAAAAATCTAAACAAGGAAAAAAATCAGAAAAGTTTACTTAGAAAAGTTGCTTGAAATTAAATTAGCTTTCAAATGAGTCCAAACACGATATAAATCCAATAAAATTGACATGTAAAATTCTATGCTTTTCTCTTGCTTTAAAGTTAAATTTTAAATTAAAAAGAAAATTTTAATGTAAATTTCTCTACTTGCATCCCCAATTAATAGGTTGGATCCCGCCGTATACACCCTTATACCTGGTTAAGTTGGCCTACTTAATTTGTTATAAACAGAGAAAAAAAAAAAAAAACATTTTACTACAAAAAAAATTGAAATTACTGTGTGATAAGAGGCCAAGTAAGTGCTACGTCCCAGTGCACGTCACAGTGTGCATGTGCACGTGTGTGTGCATGAGTGTGTGCATGTGTGAACATGTGTGCATGTGTGAACATGTGTGCATGTGTGTATGAGTGTGTGTGCATGTGTGCATGCATGTACGCACTGTTTTGTGTGCTTGTGTGTGCACACTGTTGTTAGGCTAAACCTTACTTTACACATAAGTGGCCACACCTCCGAATATGGTGTTAACAGTACGGAAAAAAAATGCAATGCTAAATTCAATAGTCTGTAGCTGAGTGTTATGAGATGCCAAGACTGCCTTGCTCCAAAGGTTTGAATGATAATCAACCAACGATGAGTAAAAACCTACAGCAGTTTTTTGTTACCATCATACTAAAAGACCATTAATGCAATAAACGTATTAAAACTGAAGAAATTTTAAATGTGCTAGCGCTGTATTCTGAATGAAGGATATTATTTTACTGTATTTTTGCAAACAGAAAACTATATTGTACCAGCTTCATTCTTAAGATTTAACAAAAAATAATCATAAGCTAAAACTAAACAAATTATAAAACTGACCAATCTGTTCACAGAAACCTAATTATTGGGATAAACGTTCATTTAACAAGGTAATTAATACAAACTACCTATTGTTTATTAAATGTCCATGCATAATTTCTTCAGTGTCTTATAAAATAATAAAAATGTAACGAACTGAATTTAACATGTATTTATCAAACTTCTAGTTTGCTCCCTGGCCGCTAGGGCAACCAATCACGCTTCAACCGCTGCTATTACTCAGTGTGCCTGAACGTGCCGCCTGATGGTGGTCTAGCCAGTGAAACATCTCCCAACCATGCACCAATGTGTTTGTCCTCTCGTATCTGGTCATTATCAAGAAGTACCTATGTGTGTATCTTAATCGTCAGTATATTTATTTAATTGGTTAACCCAGCAGTCAAAGCCTTCTTCACATACATCATTAAGTAAACTGAATGAGATTTTACAAATATGGTATTTACCCATGTACCACCTATCCTCATGAAATACCCGCACCCCACATTTTCAACATACTCTCAAGAAAAAAAAAAATTTTGCACTATACAAATTCAATTTAATTGCCTTTGGCCTAAAAATGTAATTAAATAACATTAAAAATTATGTGAATTACATAAATATGTGGACGATGTCTCCCCAAACGTAAAAATACTTCCCAGAAGCACTTGACATGTTGGAAGATATACAATAGCGATGGCGAAGGTTCAATACTGACATGCTACACTGCCTGCAAATGCTACGATGCAGCAGCATATACTGCCCTCTGTTGAAAGTAAGACAGCGCGCCGTACTGTTGCTCAATATAGCGGAGCAATGAAACATTATTTTGGTGTTGGTCCTCCACGCCACCACATGCCGATGTCCACTCATTGGACCGGGCGAGTAAAACAAAGGAACTCGGTGCACACCGATTGACACAGCGCGGCATGGTCTGGGCCCGGCACACCGCAAGTTCAGTACATCCCAGCAGGCAGACAGCCGCCACAAGCTGTATACACGGCCTTAGCCTTGGCTGACCGTAATGTCGGTGTTGTATATTTACTGTTTATACGCTGCAATCTGACATTAAAGAATTTGACACCTATATTTCTATTCCTTCCAGCAGTCTGCCATGTATGATAAACCTAATTTTGCCAAACCTTATTCATTTAAAAACCTTTATTTCTGTGTACAACCCACACCCTGACTTTTCAATTTTGTTTTTGAGAAAAAAAGTGAGGGTGGTACACAGTACATATCACCAAAACCAATTATTCCTACAGTAATTTTGGTATGCCAAAAAGTGCTAAGCATACAAGAGGCCTTGTATAACACACTACATGTCACCTGCTGTGATGGCCTACCTCTGATAACTACGGGTGGTCCGAGATAAACGTTGTCCGGATCAGTGCTGAAGGGATCGGGCCAAGCAACGTAGCGAGGATGCAGGAAACGGGGCCGTACGTAAGGTGAGCTATCCCCATACAAGTGCTGGAAACGCAAGGCGATGGGTGGTGGTGGTGAGCTGAGGCGGGACATCCTGCGTGGTGGAGGTGAGTGTGAGCCTGCTTCGCTCAGTGGCACATCATTCACTCGCACAGAGGGCACCATGAAGGTACGTTGCCGCCGGGCCCCAACCTCCTGTTGCCTGCCATCTGCAATGGACTCCATTCTGCGGCTGTAAAAACACATAGGTGGTTCGGGATAATGTGAGTACTTTCAAACCTTAATAACTTTTTCTTTTCAGATTATTTATATTAGTTTCCTACAACTTTTTAATATAAACAAAGCTATCTAATTAACAGTTAAGTGTATAGATTATGCAACACTGGAAAGTTAATGCCTGAGGTCACCATAGATAATATTATTTAACTTTTACTCTAGACCAGATGGTCTTCAACTTGTGGATTTTATTTTAATAGAGCATTTTCCTTGCACACACTATGCACATACTTTTATATTGTTCGTGTTACAATCTTAGATGGTAAATCCATCGCAACAATATTATTGCAACATGCCTATCATATCTGTTACACGCCTTGCAAGGAAGTCAAAATGCCTGAATATGTTTCAGGCATTACAAAAAATACATTAATATTACAAACAATTTTCTCAAAAACGAGTTAACTCTAGCAATTTTCGACAAGACAACCTTTCCTGTTAATCTACCGTGCCTGTTCAATAGTCTGTAGTAGAACATGAATTACGGTGAAGTGTTCTAAAGTTAGCAGCAGAAGAAAAATGTTGTGTCCCTTTTGAAGAATAATGTGCCAGTGACGCTACCAAACTAAATTACTGAGAATGAAATAAAGTCATTTATTGTACACTTTACAAAGTTTCATTATTTAATATCAAGTGGTTTTTGAAATTTTAATTAAAATGTAATTTGAAAGTCTATTTTCAGGGTAAAATTACTCCCACAAATTTCACTTTGGGGACAAATTGAAAACACATTTTCGACATGGTTTTTGTGAGCTATCATCACACGAAATTAAACACACTACGTCCTGACACATCCTGTATAACTACCTTAATAGTTGCACTACCCCTTGTATGATCGGCCAGTGAATTACTGAATACAGTTAAGACTATTTTATTATTTAAATAAAATACTAAAACTAAAATTAAATCTACCTTTCCGTAATTCATAAACTTTTAAAACATTAATTTATGACCTTGACGCCATCCCGCCACGTCCACTTATAAATTACGTTAACGCTCGCCCCCGATTTTCAACACTTTACCATTTAGGCCTAAGAGCACTAGTATTCGCCCGCACATTTGCCGATTGCCGTTTATTTTCACGTAACGATAATATTCTAGCATGTAAAAGGTGAAGACGAAGCTTTAATTGTGAAACAGTATTTACTTACGTCCAAGTGTTTATCCAGTGTTTATTTTCCATGTTTAACTACCTTTGTAATATTTATTAACCTGTACAAGAGTTTGTTTACAAATACGGCCGAGTGCCTTGTCAGTGGTGCCAATCCCGTGCACGGACTCTGTAAATGTGCACTAAACAGTGATCACGGGAAATACGCACATAAATATAAATTGTACTGTTTGTTAATGCTTAAAAATGTGTTTTATTACAAACAATATAGTTCAATGCGTTACCACCAGGCACAACTAGTGCCACAACAAAAAAAAATTTTTAAATTTCTCACAGGCAGTATAATAATAACACAAGGTTTATTGTTTGTGTGTTATGCAGCTCTTTGAAGTATGAAGAGGGTGAAGGTCACGATTTAGTATTAAACAATAATGGAATTTGTATTTATGATGAAAATTACATCACACCTCCAGAATAATATGTATGGGCACAACTCAGACTTTGGTCATTTTGAGTCAGGCCTCCATTGCAATGCATCTTTCAATTGTTATTCTGATGGTCATACAAACACTTATAAAGAATACAGTACAGTTGTTTTTTATGAGTTTATTCATTTTCAATGTTATTTATTTTTCATACTTCTATCATGAAAAAATACAATTATAATATAACTAGTGATGGGTCGACTCCGATTCCAGAATCGATCGATTCCATCGATTCCACTGGAATCAAAATCAAACCGAATCCTTGGTTTTGGAATCGATATCACCGATTCTTAAAAAAACATCCCTGAGAATGTATTTTAGTCTCACAGGTAACAGTGATTGACCAAAGTAATTTTGTGTACAAACTGTAAACATTTGAGGTTTCTGATTGTATTGCCGCTAATATAGCGCACGAAAATACTATTTTAACTCCACTGGTAAACATCAACAATAAAATAAAAACTTGTTCGTCAATGAACGTAGTCATATTTGTTTAGACAATTACGTTGCATTACATTCAGTACCAAAATAAATACTTATACACCATGCTGGACAGCTACTAACGCCTATATCCCCAAAATAAAAACTACAAATACTGTATTTCATCGAGTAATCGTCGCACTGCAATGTTTTGTTTACGTTTTAACTACGTTCAAGTCTGAAGTACGACGCCATTAGAACAAAATGGTTGCCGCAAGACTAGATTATAGTTAGTACCAAAATATTCCACTGGAATGAAAATGGAACATCACAGCGCTACTAGTTTAACAATCCTCCATCTTAAGTGTTTGTCTCGCGCGTGGACTTTTTCCAAACGAACGTAGTTTATCTACGACATCTCAAAATATAAACTAAGTTTGTAAACACTGCAACGGTAATAAACTGTAGCAAATAAGTAATAACGTTGTTCCGTCGTTATTGTAAATCACTTTCTAATTCACAAATATTTTTAAATGTAAGTCAGCTAAGCAAAAAAATTGATTTTTTAATTTATGACTTGTAGAAGCAGAAAACAAAAACTTAAAGAGAAACGGGACTCGGAAATCTACTGTATTGATTGGTTTTCTAATAACCAAACGTGCCTATTTACCGGTAAATTTTTATTCACAATCTTTTCTACGTAAGTACTGGTAAATACTGCTGATCACGAAATGTGTTCCCATCAAATGTGTATACAAGCACAAAATTAGGTTCCCAAACAAAACCAACCTAACCTGCAAGGTCTAGTAAGTTAAATAAATTTAGTCTAACTGCACAGATCTTGTTTTTCTGCATGTACAAACGGGCCTATATATGTGTTTTATGTATGTAACCTAGTTCATTTAATTTCTATTCTTTCAAATAGACTATGAACATTTTAGGTATAATAATATAAAGTGAGTTAATAAAACTTACAAGAAAGCCTTAGAATTGGACTCGGAATCGAAGAATCAAATCCCAATTTTAAGAATTAATGTTGGAATCGGAGTATTTTAGGAATCGACCCGATACTAAATATTACAAATTACAATATTGGCAACTGTATAATGTACGGTACATTTCCAACATGAAAGGTGGTATTAAGGTTACTGTGGAAGTTTTTGACGCCAAAATTTGTTTTTCCACTAAAACTAAATACAGTATGCCAATATCTCGGAAGCATATGTTTTGAGTCGTAACCCTACTGATCTAGACGTGTGACATTCAAACTATGATGTTTAGGATATTTGACTGATGAGTATAGTTGTAAAGAAAACGCAGAAATGGGAGGAATAGGTTGTTGTTGTTAAAGGGAATACTACTACTGTATAGTTAGAGCCACAATTATATGGTGACAAATTTTTTTCAACATTTGGTTTCAATGTGTCATGTGCACATCTGCGGCTCTGATACATAATTTGTGATTGGATGATTGTACTCTCACTTGCCTTGGCAAATTACAGACGTACGGAATCACAATAATTTTATTCTGATTGGCGCAGTCAAATGAGAGACGTATCTAAACAAACACACGCTACCAATAACCATGAAGTTAAGCTGCAGATGTGCATGTGAGACTATGAAAGAAAATGGGGCAGAAATCTTCTCACGACAAAATCACGGCCTTATGTACAATATAATTGTAATTGAGAAAAGTGTTAAGGAAAATTATACAAACTCATATTTCAAGGTAACAAATATAATTTTAAAATTTTTTCAAGTTATGAGAATGATATGAGAAATATTTCAGTGTAAAGTACCCAACGGAAAAATTGTTTTGTGTTGAGTTTAGTAAGATATTGTGTTACCTAGCAGAGTTGTGATACACAAGAGAGAATTATCAGGTAATATAATGATTTTGTTCGTGTAAGAAGGTTGTTTGAAGTGGTCAATTTAGTTAGTGTTATTTTGTAATATCTACATGAAAAACTAGTTTGTTGAACAATAACATTAAAGTGTACTGTCAAACAAAATGTTAATGAAGTAACAAAAGTTCCTTTTTGTAGCAAAATAATACCGTATTTATGCATAAATTGGCCCCCAGCGTACATAGCCCCCCCCCCCCTAAGTTTTGAAACTCAAAATTGGAAAAGCTAAAATATCACACATAGGCCCCCTTATGTGTATTTCAAGAGAAATGAGAATGCTGATGTCTGGCAACCATGTACCATGCGCCGTCATATGAGTTTATTTTGTGTATCGTATTCGCTCATGTACCCCACACAACTTCCCCCTCCCCCCCCCAAATTTGGATTATAAAAATTGGTGTGCAAGACTTACATGGATAATTAGCATTTGAAGTTCGCGTGATACGTGGTTAGGTAACTGGCATGCGCGGAGACATGACAACAGCGCGGTAGGCTAGGCACAAACGCACACAGCCATGCAGCGCAGCCGGAGGAATGCTGAGCTGGAGGCGTGATCGATAACTAGTCACGTGTTTAGGCGGCATTGTTCTCGGCACGTAGCAGATAATTGTTTTTGGCGTGACTTGGTAACGTTAGTATTTTGATAGTTCTTTGAGAAATCAAAATGTCAAAACAACAAATAGTAATTCTATTGATGCATTAATAATAGACAATACCAGAGTAACAGATAAACAAACAATATGTAACAGACTAAACATTTATTTCGCAAATATTGGTACCCAACTAGCATCTAGTCTCCAATCAGATGAAGCAAATATACCAATAAGTTCACCTAATATTCAGGCCACTATTTTTCTCGAACCAACGGATTATAATGAACTTGCTAACATTGTAAATAACCTGAAAAACAAATATAGCTGTGGTCATGATAATATCAAAAACAAAGTGCTTAAAGAAATTTTACCAGCAATAAGTCATGCACTGGTAAATATTACTAACAAAAGCCTAAGTGAGGGGGTTTTCCAAATAGTCTAAAAATTGCCAAGGTTGTCCCAATATTTAAGCATGGAGATTTACACCCACGTAATTACAGACCTGTATCTGTCTTACCAGTTATCTCAAAAGTTCTATAACAGGTAATAAATATTAGATTAGTTAAACATTTAAATAGCAATAAATTCTTTCACAAAGGTCAATATGGTTTTCAGAAAAAATCATGCACTCAAGTAGCTACCGTGGACCTGATAACAATGTTACATGAAAATCTCGACAATAACAGACTTTCAGCAGGGTTTTTTATCGACCTAAAAAAGGCTTACGTTACAGTCAATCATGGTATACTTATTAAAAAATTGGAATTAGCAGGTATAAGAGGAGTAGCCCTAGAAATTTTCAAAAGTTACCTCCAAAATAGATGGCAGTATGTAACTGTGAATGGTCATAACAGTCAATACATACCAATATCATGTGGGGTATCGCAAGGCTCTATATTAGGCCCTATACTCTTTTTAATATACGTAAATGATATTGCAAAATGTAAAATTAATGGGCATTTAACACAGTTGTACAATATGCAAAAATTTTAAGATCAACGTTAAAACGAGAATATTTTAGGATTTTTGGCAACAGCGCATGCCGAAACAAGGACAGAGCTTATAGCAGTTACCATGTGTTGAAAAGAGAGAGCAAATGTCCATATGACTCTGTACTGCAATCTAAGTGTGAGACGCCGTGATTTCACCACTAACTGCATTTTTTACGATTTCTGCAAACAAAAAAAAATCAGTTTTAACTACGTTTCTTAAAACAATGCTCACCGTTTTATCCCTGGAGTTCTTTGGGGGTCATCTGGGTGTGTTCTGCTCAGTTTTCTTATCCTCATTATGCTGGACTTACTCACACCTGTACACATTGCGGTTCTTCCAGTTGCCTTCTGGATCGGTGCTGCGCGGCACTTATTTTATGCTTCTTGGTCACAACAACTAACTACTTTTGCAATTATGTCCCTTTCTCGACTATGGATGACTTAATACGGCTGTCGGCTGCGTGCGCGTTCCTCCATTTTCTCACGTATCGTAACATGTGCTGTGGGCTAATGTTTTCAGGATGAGCGCTCAACCTACCGTGCTGCGCTCGCATCGACTGCCCCTCTGCCACTCTTGCCCCTTCACTCCCGAAATTACAGCAACCACAACGTTTGGACCCTACAGTAACTGTGTTAGTATATTACGGTTCCTCCAAACTGCTTGCTTATTTTTCACGTATAATACACACTTTGTACATAATTTTTTCTCCAGAATGTTGATTTTTCATATGGGCTGTATATACTTAGTTGTCTAAATGCTGTAGATTCTGTTTAAGTGCAAACATGTAATCGGTGTATGCATTTTTTTATGCAAAATATGTATTGTTCAATGTGTATATGACTTGTTCCACATCCTTGAGCCTTTTGGTACTCACTGAGGATCTATGGAATGTAATAAAAATAAATAAAATAAATACAAAAACACTATTTTCAACGTCGGCGATGGAAGTTAACCGATTTGTTGATCAGGGATGCCACACTGCTTCATCAGGTCATACGATCACGTCTTGTTGTTTTAAATGGTATGTTATTCTGCCACGTGTTTGGCATATGTTACAAATATTGGTAGCATCAGCTGTCAAAATACGGAATTCTTACATTGGATGGACAGTAATGATGTAGACCTAAGGTAGGCATTTACTGTACTTTAGAAGATTCTCTTTCCTCCAGCTACATAGTTGCTATGCATATCATATACATGTTTTTGTCCCTGTTGTATGTTGCTGCTGTAGGATAAATTGGTCTCAATATTAGTATCTTCTGTTATTTACTCCCATAGTATGCTTTCATTGTATGCTCCTACTGTATGTCTAGTATTTGTTCCAATGTATGTTTAGAATATATGTTCCTACTGTATGTCTTTTGATGTTTGTACTATATGTTTGCATTGTCAGCTATTGTATTCTCCCACAATGTTCCTATTGTATTTTTTGTATGTATCTATTACATATATGTTTCTACTATATGTTTATCCTGTATGTTTCCACTGTATTTCTTACTGTGTGTCTCATATTCTGCTATTTGTACCATCAAATGGTACATGGTAATCTATGTGTATCAGATTGTAATTTCCATGTTATTATGTATATTTTGCTGTTGTAGTACTTGTAATTGGTAGTGTGATATTTATTTGTAAACATTCTGTTCCTCATTATTTTATATTTTGTATAGTTCCCCCAGTTAACAGTCGAGACGACTCAAAGAAACATGTGAAAATAATAAATAAAAAAAAAAATGATTGTGTTCATTTACAGTGAGCGAGAAGCTAAAAGTAATTAAGGAAGCAGAAGAAATAGGAAATTGTGCAGTACGTCATAAATACATCAATGCGTCGTGTATTAGAGATTGGCGCAAAATGAAAAACAAGTTACATGATACCATAGCAACGTCAACAAGTTCGTCGTGACTAAACATTTTGGTCTACTTAGGCCAGATAATGCCGGTAATTTTATTTTGCTTCGTGTGTTAAGTGTTGTATCACACTTTGCACACCTTATGTAGGCTAATTTGTTCGCACTTTCGTTGCTTCGTGTGGACTCTCGTACGATGTAATGAAGTTTATATTACAGTTTACACTACTACCGTAATTGTTCATTTCGTTGGTTGGACTTGTTTTTTCACGTTTCAACAAATTCATTTGCACGGAGGCCAAGCAGACATGTTTATGGGCGGTTCGGGATAAAGTGAGCACTCAAAATAGCCCTGCTGAAGTTCTATTTTCGGTCAATTTGTATCTTTCCACGCGTAACGGCTAACGAAGGGACATGTCTAACCTCTCTGGACACATCACTTAATGCTTGCACGTGTAAAATAAATTGTGCAGTCAGTATGAATAGACAAAGTTTATTAAAAAAAGTTTCTTAGTTATATAAAATAGAAATACGTCGATTTAGGTTGATTTTGTTTCTGTATTGTTGTATTTAAACAGGAAAACACCCGGAACTATTTTGCGTAAATTCGATGCCAACCCTACAAGCAGCAAGGAAACTAAAGTTAATGGTGACTTATATGCAGCAACGGCTAGTGATATTTTTCAGAGGTTAAATTTTTAGTGCTCATTTTATCCCGAATGACTTATACATTTGATAGCATGGGACGGCCGGCCACTCGACACCGCATGGTCTGGCGGCCTATGGCACGCAGAGATGTTGAATAGTACCTCCAAAATCCTGGCACTGACACCATAAAAAAGCTGGTGCTTTGAATAAAAACCTGGTACACTGTAAAAAAATTCGCAAAAACTTACAGGCATGAAAAATTATAACATACTGAAACATGTTTTAAGTATTTTAAGAGAAAAAATATATCGAAAATGTTAAAGGAATACTCTTAGTTAATAGAAAATAAGAGGTCCACATCTACTACAGATGTTAGCTAAAGAGAACGCAAGTAAGTGTTGCCTCGTGTAGAAATGTTCTGCTGAAAATATGCTTAAAATTATGCATATTAATACAATTGAAAGCAAAATTTTAAAATCCTGGTATTTTCGCATACCAGGATGAATGTATCCTGGTACATGGTACAGCACCCTGAAAACTGGTACGTCTAACACCCTTGATGGCCCGTCCGACCCGTGCTCTTTAACAACTGATTGTTTACGTTTTTGATACACGGAAGTGATTCGTTTTTCTTACCTGTTGATTTGTTTGTATAAAATTAGTTACCATAAAACAATGAACCATGTTATAAGCTAGCAAATTTAAGAATTTTTTATTTTTCATGTTTCCAAAAATTCTTTTTTGATTGGGTGATACTTAGGGTCCCCTGAAAACTGTAAATAAAATCTCCAAATTTCGTCAAAAAAACTTGGCAAAAGTGGTGCTAAAATAGCTTAAAAAACTGTAGAGCGGTGTTAAAAAGCGGTATTAAAAAAGTAGGAAAATCGAAAATGAAAGTTAAAAATTGCTTAAAATCAAAAGGTGGTGTTAAAAATGCTTGGAAATATAAAAAAGAGGTGATAAAAATTGCTGTAGGACTTAAAAGCAGTTCTATATACCACTAAAATGCCCTACGAAATTATGCACTTTGTAGTTCCTAAAATTAAGCCTATTCGTGGTTTCATAGCACATTATTGCAATCTTCTGGTATAAAATATATTCCCATCTCTTGGTCTTTGTCCACGCATGAAAAGTAGTTTTCCGTTGTGTTCGGGATTTCCTGCACTTTTTACTCCGTACAGAAGTGAAGATGACGTGGTAACCATGAAATGATCTACATATCTTGCAACACAGCTATGCACGCTTTTGTTTATCGTTCTTCTTCGTTCGTTCTAGGTTAAGTTGCAAGTTGCCAAGCGGCACACAAACGGCCACATTCAATATGTTTACGTTATTCTAACAGCCATCCCTTTTGCCGATGTAAACGTACTGACTGTATTATTTTTTTATGTTTCGCAAAGTGTTTTTGAAGTGACAAATGTCAAATGTTCCCTTCATTTGAACCAGGAAAAAACGGTAAAGTGCCTTTTCTTTTTTTACTCCCGATTGACGATCAGCCATATATTAATTCTTTTCCCATTGTCGAGGTTTGTCTTCGCAATGTACAGTAGTAAATATTACATAGTTTCAATTAAACGGCTACGTTTCGGGATAAAAACTCAACACTTTTGGGGCTTTAACATTACATGTGCTAAAATTCGCTTTTACACCAATTTTACGTGAAAACTGTATTTTATAACGATTTCGCGTTTATCGTCGTTTATTCGTGATCGCAAAAAGCGTAGGGCCCTAGTGATACTTTATAACATTTTCGTACAGAGAACGTAAATAGAAATAGTACTGCATTAGAACGTACCTAGTGTTGACAAATTTTTAATTTTTCTGGAAAAAAAAAAATCAACATTGGGCACGTAGGCCTTCCCCCTCTTTTTAAAGTCAAAATTTTGGAAAAAATAGGGGGCCTATGTGCGCATAAATACGGTATGTTGACATGTTTGGTCTCTGATACGGTTTGTTGACCAATTAAAATAAGAAATTGTGAAAGCATTTCTTAAATGCTCTTATTGTTATGTGAATGTTCAATTATTTGAGTCTTTCTGACAAATATTATGTTTGAATGCAACGTCTTTGTTTACTTAAGAATATGACACTGAGAATGTAACATACTGTATTGTAATTAATGATGCATGGTTATAGGATACGAGTGTGTTGTATTTTATACAACAAATAATTTTGCAAAACAAAATAAGTTGAGACGGTGCGCACATCTCGTTTCGGCTGGACACGGTATGTTATCAGTTTGTGACATTTTGTTTTGGTCAGGTGGCAGCCTTGACCTGCTAGTTGGTGTATTTGCCGCTAGGCCGACACTTGGACGTGATCGGGTGCGGTGCGCTGCGCCAGTGTGTCGCAGCCATAGTTGGATGCCAGTAGTCGGCTGCTTAAATTGAACGGAATGATTACTTTGCCCGAGTTTCACAGGGGCAGTCTGCTGCTAGAGTTACCAGAGTCTACTAGCATGAGCTGTCGGTGTACCACCATCAGCTGAGGAGAGTGATGGTGGGAGCTTCATGTATGTGGTGATGCTCGTGAATGGCTGGGCTCTTATATTGAGCTACTACTGGGACTAGGAATTGAGGCCCGAGTACTGTCGAGGATTGTACGCAGTTTTATTAATACCCTTGTGTGTACCTTTACAAGGAGAGAAGAGTACGAGTCCCATTTGGACACTGCCCCACGAGCCTCTTAATGCTGGAATAAATATTACGTCGTCTAAAGGTAGCGTGATCTATACTGCAGACAGGTACGAGACTACAGTCACGTGTTTTCCGTGTGTGCGACCCAACAAGACGGAAGTGACTATATACCTTTATATTTATAGTAGGGGTCAGGAACAGAAACTGTTAGTGGTAGCAGGTGTTAAAGGTGTAATGTATTCTGTGAATATTGTATGTAGATGTGCAATTATATTAATAGTTTGTATACAATTGTTGTGTGAGTTAATTATGGTAGCACGCTTCCATGGGAGTACACATTCTAGGGCTGGAATGTCCTGCGTACTACCCGCTCTAGTAAATGAGGGTGGGTTGAGTGCCACCCTCGTTACAGTTTTGAACTGATGTAGAAAGCTGAATTAATGTGTTTGTTACAAATATACGATTTGTGGTTTTATTTTGCAGTGAAAATTTAAGGCACAGTTGCTTGTGCAACATTTAAAGGTAAAATGAATTAATTTACATTACGGGTATGATACCGAAATACCTATGGTAGCTTAATTTTGTAATAATTGTGTTTCAAACACAATTGTTTTATATATGTTCTTTGTTAGGAGAGTGGTAACCATTTCAAGCTTGAAATTTTAGTGGCACATTTGTTTTGAGTTTAAGTAAATGGAAATTATGTTCTTCTCAAAATGTAGTAACAAGTAATTTTTTCAGAATAAATCTAACAAACTGAAAAATTACAGACATACAGTAATTAATATGACAGCATGAAAATGTAACAGGTATATTTGAGTAAAAAATTTTAAATTGTAGTACAGTTATTGGTCACCAGAATTTTGAAATTTGAAGAAATATCAATTTGGATTAATGCTGTAATCATGATGATAAAGGGTTTGAGGATAAAGAGATAAGATGTTGACATTTTAATAAGTTTTATTACGTTCAGAAGAAAACAAAAGTAACAAAGAGAAATGTTAGTTACAATTTTACAGTTCAGAGTAGAAGTGTACGAAAAGTGTACTGAAGGTGACTAGGTTGTTGTGTTCTGTTGTTACGTAATGTTGAGGAGGTGGTAGTATTATATAGTGTTCTTAAAAGCGGAACGTGTGTGAACTGTCTACTATTTTCGTTGTCTCACTGACTGAAAGGTTTTTGGGCAGTGGACAATTTAGGGTTTTTGTGTGTGTCTTGCTGACCCATAAGGTTTTAGGCAGTCAAGATTGTGTAATTAATTCAGGTATGTCTCATAGAGCACACCATATAACATGTGTTTGGAAGGTTGAATTGGACTGTCCCTATTTACAAGACACATGAATTGTGCATATGGTGTAGAATTTTCACAGTAGAAATTTGAAAATTGACCAATCTGACATGTACATGAACATCACATGAACTAAATGAGTTAAATTTATAACATAGTCACAGACTACAAACAGTTTCCAGTACTTTTATTGTACTTGAAGGTTATAATGCCACCAAAATGGATCAACAGTGACAGTGCAGTATTTTTATGTATGTTGAATGATGGTATAACGTATAATGTTGTTGTTTCAGTTAACTGACACGCAATCGTTTACTTCAGGGCAGCGATGTCTTCATATCTGTCCCAAACTGAGGCTGGCATTGCATCATTGCAAGATTTAGCTATTTTTATCTATTTATAACTGTAGATGTGGTGACTAAATATCATTTTATAAACTTGTACCCCCCATATCATTCACGTGTATTTATATGTTGTATAGGCTTACACAAACTGTAAGTAGATATGTACATATAAGTAGATTTTCAAGTACTCAATTAACATATTTGAACAAAGAAAATCATTTGACTTAAATATTTAACTTACGATATGTACACATTCATTACTGCCAAATATTTGTTGAACATGAAATGTTAAAAAAATTATGAAGAAATTGCATGAAAAATATTGAACAGTTCAATGAAATCACCACATCAAAATTGACAAAGTCATGAAAATATTTTCACTGAAATAGGTGTGTCTATTCATGAAGTCTGGAAGCAAGTTTATTTCAGTATGGTAGTGAAGAATTAATAACTTGGTTGCGACAAAATATCTTTCACATGGAATTATTTTAAAATTATAGAATATGATAATGTACACTGAGCAGTTTCATTTTTTTTTTTTTTTTTTTTTTTTTTTTTTAATGAGGGTGTCGTATTTTCTTAATATCTTAGCACAGAAAATAATATTGACAAAAATTTTTAGATTCCAGTGAAAGAATAGTTTAATTTTATTTACATTTAATAACAATAAATGCCTTTATAATAAGAATAAATTCAAATTTAGTAGAATTTTTAGTTTATCCATTATTTTTAATAACTTTCCTTAAAAAAACAGCAGAGTTATTTTTAAGTTACTCACATCTGCACCACATCTGCCAAAATCTTTTAACAATATTGGCAGATTGATGTGTCAGGGTCACGGCTGTAGAAGAACAGGTCTGGACACTCGCCTGGATATTTGACCCCCTTGTTGTTTGGCTGTAGTACACCAACTTACTGAGAATATTGTGTTATATTGGTGCTCATGTTACGGCGGCCGGACTAAACTCCGCCCACTTCCTTTCCGCTAAGATAAACAATTTATCAAAACGTATTTTTTATCAATTTATGAAATACTTTCTTCGCTCACAATTTTAAGAAAAGGCTCCAGCAATCTTTATTTACTTTATAATTTTA
Source organism: Medauroidea extradentata (assembly GCA_003012365.1). NCBI lineage: Eukaryota > Metazoa > Arthropoda > Insecta > Phasmatodea > Phasmatidae > Medauroidea > Medauroidea extradentata. The sequence goes on along the minus strand of PNEQ01002004.1, from coordinate 6,942 downwards.
TCAATGGAAAAAAGTGGGCGGAGTTTGAGTCCGACCGCCCGGAAAACAGCGCCAAAAAGTACGACATTCTCGGTAACTTGACGAACTACAGCCAAACAACAAGGGGGTCAAGCAAAATACATTGTTAGATAGGCGAGTGTCCAGACCTGTTCTTCTACGACCGTGGTCGGGGTATCAGCAGAGTTTGTGGTTTGGCACAGCTCTACAAGTACTTTTCCAAATGACTTCTTGTTGAAAAAATACAAACTACTGTACAGAGGTAAATATTGACCTTTAAACACCCCCCCCCCCCCCCGAAGAAAATAGTGCAAAGTAAAAATGTTACAAGCAAAACAAAATATCAGCTTCAAGAAAGCACAATTTCTAAGGGAAAAATATATTATGTTGGAAAAAAAAAGGCAAGAGAATGTTGTCAGCTTAGGTGAATTTTGGAGACTTGATGCAATCAATTTCCTGTGCAAAGTTTTTAAGGGCTATGGAAGGTAACATGTTGAGCAAACAACTATAATATTCAAACGTCAATAAAATCTAATCTACTCATAATTTGATGGGGTTTTTTTGTCGAATAGACATTTTATTAGTCGACATCTTATTTATATAGCACTGGGTGTTAGTTTGCTATGCTTTCGAGTAAAAAATTAAAATCAGTATTTGAAAAACTTAAGTGATTGAAACCAATAATTCCATAAAATCGGAAAACTGTAATTTTTATCATTTGTAGAACGATAATATCCAGGACTCTATATAGCAACAGAATTTAAGAAATACTTGCATTTTGATTTTAAAATTAATTTTCTGTCCGAAAACCTTTCACGAGTGGTTTACGGATTTAACATTCCATTTTACTCACCTTTCAAGATACTATTGTTATTTGCAACAGAAAAATAAATAAATTGTTTACTTGCGGTTGATAAAACTGTAAAATACCTAATACTACTTATGTCAGAATAAAAGATAATAATTTCTTTAAACATAAATCATAAAGTATACCTTGAATTAACAAGCTGCGTCAACAAGCAGCCAGTTATCTGCAGGGCCAGCTGCAACAGCTCGTACAGATCTGCAGAACACAGTCACACTTTAGCAAACAGTTCATTTTGCTGATATTCCTTGAATACAGTCACAAGTTAATTTTATCACTTATATTGACACTGAATTAACTACAATGAAAACTGATCTTTAAGCAGTGCCATATTCTAATGTGAGGAAATATAAGTTATGAATCTTCGCTAATTGAAAACTAGTCTTATTTCATGAATGTTCCAAATGTTCCTACTTTAGAAATTTCGGACGGCTTTGTCTCAAAATACATATGTTTCTACATATACTAGACCCTAATTTTACTTGTTCTATTCAACACGTTCATAGTATAGATACATTCATAAAATAGCTACTACTTTCGTAAAATTGCTAGGGATCTATTATTTTACCCCACCCCCTTTCCAGTCTATCATAAAATTCTAAAATTTCATTTTTTCTGCAAAGTGGCTCCAGTCAGGTCCTGATTTTCGTACCGCCTTGCGGAAAAATAAGAAACGCAACAATGGTAACTTGTATTTACAGTATATCAATAGTCAGGAGTCTTCCGATTAAAAGCATTGTGACATTTGTAAGTCACATTAGTATATATATATTTAGTGATAGTATTTGGGAGCTAACTGGCACGCCACTAAAGTACCTTATTTTGTTGTCTATATATTAGTTGGATTTAATATGTTGTTAGTGTAATAATATTGTACTTATTGGTAATACTTAAGTTGTACAGTTCACGCGTGAATTCCTGATACTCAATGATTTCGTAAAGTATTACTTTTTGATATAATGTCTAGTCAAGCAAAATTTTGCTGTTTTAAAAGTATTAGTTTTAAAGTGTTGTGTTTTTTTGAAACAACTTTTAAAGTGCGCGCCTACGGGCAAAGTATTGATCGATGTCGAGACTCTAAGACTGTGAAGGGGATTGAGGGGAGAGGGGCGGTCAAGACAGCTGGTGGCGAGTGAGAGGAGTGGGGAGGAGGGGGCAGTGTGTTTTTGACGGGACCTGAGCGGACGAGACTCTGGCATGAACTGTGGAACCGGGAATGACAAGAAATTATCGACGAGGCGTGCGCTGTTGTTAATATACTTTATAGAAAGTAACTTGATGAAATATGTGTCCAGGGCAGCAGCGGAGACTCTGAGAATATTCTGCTGCATATGGAATTATTAGCCCAGCACTGTTGGAGGTGCAGGGAACCGTCCAATGCAACAAATTTGACTACGAGTATATGAGGATTTCCAGCAAAGGAAATCGCCTCAGCTTCGTCGTGTTTGCCAACGGAAAACTGTGAGTTGTGTCTATCCGTATTATTTCTGTTCCCTTTTTTTATGAAGAAACTGCCACTCATCACTGTAACTCTACATTACGTCACCGGTTAACAAGTGCTCGACACTGCAAGCCATTTTACAAGTGTTTAGACGCCCCTCCTTCCATATCCATGAACTACACACAAATGCTATCGGGACTTTTAGCGTGATCACGAAAGACAATAACTTTCAACGACGTCGCATATTTCTTGATTGTATTGATTGTATTATAATACAGATATATTATTTGTTAGTGCGTATGTTGTATCATGCAATTTAATATGTTGTATGTTGTATGGTAGCCTGCCTAATATCAGAGGCATATAAAAGTTTATTTTGGGATTTTGCAAGTTATAAATGTAGTTTGCCTTACTTGAAACATGCCCCCTTGTTACCATTCAATGATAACTTTTCAAATATGCACATAGGATTAAAACAGCATTAAACAAAATACTATTTAACGTAATTGAACACTGCTATGAGGACTTCAGGTTGTTTGACGTAATGCTGATTAACAAGGTTTATTCGTACAGCAGGCTCAGCATACCTCTGAACAGTAAACATAAACGACCCTTGTTCTAATAAAATTTGAAAACCGAGCTTCCAAGTGCCTTGTCACGAGAACGTAGTCCAACTTGTGTAGTGTTTAATGGAATAATAAAGTGAATAACATAAATTTATGTCAACAGGCAGACTTTTTCCAATTAAAAGCACACATCTGAATTGCAGATATGACCAACTATTGTCCCAAAAAACGGAGAAAACCTGTTCCCGAGTGCCTTCTTGAAAGTGCAAAGTCGGGTTTTTAATTTTGTGGTAGAAAACCAGACTATATATTAACTAACAATAATTTACCCCTACAGAGAGAGTTTTCTGAACAAAAATTATACGTGAAATTAATATTTATAATCTCCGGTTGTTACAAAACCAAAAAAATTGCATTATCGCATGCAGGACGAGGCGTAAAAATAAATTAGGAGTACCAGGAGTGTGGAACACATAAACATAGTACTTATTTCCAAAAATTTAACATTGTCATGGCTGTGAAAAAATTTCTACACACTAATAGATAACGCAACCAGGAATACGCAATACATTAACATCAAATTTACTTCTAAAAACTGACATAGCCACGGCAGTGAAAAAGTTTATACACATTGCTGATAGAAAGTGCGATCATCGTCCTTTCCTGTGTTGAAAAACTCACATTTTATGAACCAGCTGCTAAAACGAATTGTGCATAAAGTTAATGGTTTCATCTATTTATGGTGTTAAAACCAGATATTATTTACAGGGATCGTGTAAGAACGTAAACTGCAGTGGGCACTTACTGTCAGCATGAGATGGAAGAGAGAGAGAGAAGAGAGAGAGATATGGTGACGTGGAGAAGTAGACTAGAGGAACATTATACTACTACACGTACTACAGTTGAATGAGCATTTGCGCATGCGCAGGAATGATGTCACTATAGTATGGCCTCCATTTGGGCTCAAGTACGTTGAAGTTATGGCAAGACGAGTAGACCGGCTTGGCATGGCCGGCTTCGCACCATTTTCAAACCGTCTGCCAACTTTTAAAATGAATTTTGCTGTTTTTGTTTTGCTTTTAATACTGTGACTTGCTAAGCAATAAGTGCAACTCCACAACTCATATTTTACGGCTACAAATTAGATACTGTATATTTTTTAACCATTTTCAATGTAATTTCTTAAATTTTTTAATTGGCTTGGGTTATTTTATTAGGGTTCATGAGAGTGTATTCATAAAATTGTTATCTTTATTAAATTCAGGGTTCGCAAATCGAGGGTAATTACCCAATGCACAAAACCATGTTCGAATTTGTGCATGTTGCCCACTACATTGTCGACACGCCAGCACAGTATCATGTACACATACTTTTCTGTTTCCACAAGTAACACAACAGCCACATACAAGACACTCCAAAGGTCACCAACTCGAAGCCCCAAGGTTTCCTTTCCTATGACTGTCGTCAACAACGTGCTTGAAGACTTGAATGTTCATGTGAATACCTCATTTAAATGGCTAGACGATCAGTGGTTCAAATAACAAAAAATTTAAATTTCTAACTTATTTTCTTAAAACACTAATGACGCCTGCCGCGTGCTGCCCTCCCCCCCCACCCTTTTTCCTAGATGTCGCCTCTCAACACGAGGGCACCCGCCGCCACGCAGTAAGCCAAGAGGGCGTAGAGCATCAATCTAGTTATGCATTGTGTTAGGTCAAAAGTGTGTTTAAAATAGTGGTAATATAACTACTTCTAAAAGATTTCTTTTTACGGCCCGAGGGAAACCACGGGTTCCACCAGAGTCCAAGGGGCAGGGTCCCTCTCTTCTCCATGGAACAGGTTACACGGACACTCACCTGTGTTATCAGAAGAGCTCCTGAAGGAGACGACATTTGCGCTCTGAGAGTGGCTTGGGTTCGGAACAAGCCTCATTCCTAAGCTGGTCCACGCAGCGTGGGCGCAACGGCGAACCTTTGAGTGGAGACTTAAGTGGGCTTAGGAGTGGAGGTACCCACTTGGTCATGAGGCGCATCAAGTGCCGAGGGTGGTGGTTGTCTCACGTTTGTGGATCTGTGGTGGTGGCTTCCGCTTCTTATCCTCGTCTACGTTGACTGAGGGCGGCCGTTGAAGATACTGTCGGCACAAGTCGTCTAGTAAGCGCGTTAGCACTGGTAATTTGCACGGTGGCAGTAGGAACCTTTTCTCCCTCGTGGGAGGTGTCACGAGCGTGCGCCGAGCAGCGGCGGCGTCTCTTTTTCAACCTTCTATGTAGCGTCACTCCTCAGGATCAATATTGATCTCAAGGTAGTCCACTGAATCGGGCATTGGAGTAAAAGCATTACTGGTTTGAATCAATATTTATTTGACTTGGCTGTCACAAAGGTGCATACACTGAATATTTACAAGTCCACACATTATTTACAACACTGGTATGGTTTAAGAATGATTAACACAAGTCCTCTAACACTGTTCTAGGCTTATTATTTTACATGATGCTCGTGCGTGCACTGTTTATGTAAGATCTCACACGTGTGCTGCTTCTATCCTTCGGCACGTGGTATCCCGGATATGTCAAAGATAACTAGATACGATTCCCAGACGCGCGCCTCTCGCGGCGGCATAGGTTAAGGGAGCACACTGTCTCCTAGAAACGCGGCACTGGTGACAACTTTCCTACCAACCTTCCTGGCACACACTATTTCTCGGGGTTCCCAAGCAGGTCACTTTTTCAAGGGTTAGCTGTGGGACTTCCTCAACACACGTCACTTTCGCAAGGGTTAGTGCCGAGGGTGGGAGGGGGGTTCTAGTGCAGGCCACTTTTGCAAGGGTTAGCAGCCAGAGGGCTCGAGCAGGTCACTTTTGCAAGGGTTAGCTCGAGCAGGGGTGGAGCAGTGCCAGAGGAGGCTGGTGTTCCAGATACCACCAACTCTCCTTCTCCTATCTTGGGGCGCACGCAGCCCCTTTTATACCCGGGAATTAGGATCAAGTCCTGTTAGGTGGGTCGTAAGATAGCGGCGAGGCCGGGGCAGACGGTCTGCTAGCGGCAGGGCTACCACCTCAACACCCACTTATTTCCTAAAAAAAAAAAAAAGCAAATATTAAATATAAAGAAATCACGTTGCGTTCAAGATCCCTTCTGGATCAGCCTCATGTTAACATTACGTTAAAATTACCCCAGAAAAAAAGTACAAATATTTAAACACAAGAGATATGAATATAAATAAATGAAATAAGGATTACTTTCAGCAATTCAACCAAGTTAACTCTATGTTTACGCTCGTACACTCTGTGGAAAACATTTTCATAATATGCTATAATCGCTGAGAACTATTATGTTTTACTAGTTACAATATCCACAAAAATACGTGGTTCAACCCTGGAAAGTACATATTGTAGTGGGTCCGCTTCCGCTCTGCGTCTACGTCGCCGTGTTGTGTTGTTGATGTCTAGACGTCCCTGTTCGTGGCGCCAGAATGTAACGGGTCTCTGCTCTGCGTCTACGTCGTGTTGTTGTTATCTTGACGATTATAATTGAGGTTATGATGTTCCTATTCGGGGCGGTCAGAATGTGACGGGTGCTTCTTCTATGTATGTTGATTGTTTATATAGATGTTGGACGCAACTCTCCTCCGTTGCTATTACAAGTAGTTAGCCGGCAAAAAAAAAACAAAAACACAGCGAGCTGATGTAGAGGCGGTCCCTATTATATTGATGCCCGGATAGCAGTGAGGTTAATCAGCTACAGATGAATAAATAAATAAAAATCATAATATCGGCATTTTCTTTCTTTTATTTAACCGTTCTTTTGACGCAGTTTAACAGACACAGGCAATTAACATTGCGAGTGCTCGCCCAGAAATAGTTCAGGTGACTGTTCTGTCTACGGATTACGACTTGCCGTTTCCCTCCGTAGTAGTACTTGGTCCGGCACTTTATCTACCCTAATTCCGACTACGTGGTTAACAATACCTACTGCTGGTTACATTACTAGAAATAAAAAGGCAGTATGCCAAAAAGAGAAACAAATAAAGACTGGTTTCTCCTAACGAATCCGTCCTCTAGGCTTCACAACC